>BMAO01027440.1:0-25708 GCA_019973975.1 Trichonephila clavata
TTTTACCCCCCCCCCCTCTCCCCGCCACCGTGGATTTCGTTTTCCAGCAGTCCAGCACACGCCATGTCCCTTTAGACTACAAAGCAATGCTTTCAAAACCTGTCCAATGGACCTAAGAATTTCAAGACGCAATGGATCCCTTTACGAAACAAGGAAACTGTCCCAGGACGCTCATTCGAAAAAGTCCTTATACTAAAGCAGGCCCACGTCTCAGGATCAGAGTGCCCAGATTTGATATCACGGGGCAACCTTTTCGGAGCCATCCCTGCCGCGGTCCCATTCATTATTCAACAAAGCTGTGTTTTTAATCTGTCACTGGACACAGAGGACCTTTTCAGGATAACAATGCAGTGTTTTAAATCCCTGGACACAATGGAATTGGTTTTCCAACAGTGCATGTCTCTCTACTCAACAATACAATGCCTCCAACCTGTCCATGGACAGCAGGATACCTTCGCTGAGCAGAAAATGCATCCATCCACACAACAAAACAGTGGTTTAAAACTGTCCATGAATATTTTAAGGACTTTGACGAGCAACACAGGCTTCCATACGACAAGGCGGTCCTTGAGACTCTCGTCGGGCATCCGTATAGCTTTAGGGAACGATACAGAGAGAAAAGTATTGTTTTTACCCCCCCCCCCCTCTCCCGCCACGTGGATTTCGTTTTCCAGCAGTCCAGCACACGCCATGTCCCTTTAGACTACAAAGCAATGCTTCAAACCTGTCAATGGACCTCCTAAGACATTTCAAGACGCAATGGATCCCTTTACGAAACAAGGAACTGTCCCAGGACGCTCATTCGAAAAAGTCCTTATACTAAAGCAGGCCCACGTCTCAGGATCAGAGTGCCCAGATTTGATATCACGGGGCAACCTTTTCGGAGCCATCCCTGCCGCGGTCCCATTCATTATTCAACAAAGCTGTGTTTTTAATCTGTCACTGGACAACAGAGGACCTTTTCAGGATAACAATGCAGTGTTTTAAATCCCCTGGACACAATGGAATTGGTTTTCCAACAGTGCATGTCTCTCTACTCAACAATACAATGCCTCCAACCTGTCCATGGACAGCAGGATACCTTCGCTGAGCAGAAAATGCATCCATCCACACAACAAAACAGTGGTTTAAAACTGTCCATGAATATTTTAAGGACTTTGACGAGCAACACAGGCTTCCATACGACAAGGCGGTCCTTGAGACCTCTCGTCGGGCATCCGTATAGCTTTAGGGAACGATACAGAGAGAAAAGTATTGTTTTTACCCCCCCCCCCTCTCCCCGCCACCGTGGATTTCGTTTTCCAGCAGTCCAGCACACGCCATGTCCTTTAGACTACAAAGCAATGCTTCAAACCTGTCAATGGACCTCCTAAGACATTTCAAGACGCAATGGATCCCTTTACGAAACAAGGAAACTGTCCCAGGACGCTCATTCGAAAAAGTCCTTATACTAAAGCAGGCCACGTCTCAGGATCAGAGTGCCCAGATTTGATATCACGGGGCAACCTTTTCGGAGCCATCCCTGCCGCGGTCCCATTCATTATTCAACAAAGCTGTGTTTTTAATCTGTCACTGGACAACAGAGGACCTTTTCAGGATAACAATGCAGTGTTTTAAATCCCCTGGACACAATGGAATTGGTTTTCCAACAGTGCATGTCTCTCTACTCAACAATACAATGCCTCCAACCTGTCCATGGACAGCAGGATACCTTCGCTGAGCAGAAAATGCATCCATCCACACAACAAAACAGTGGTTTAAAACTGTCCATGAATATTTTAAGGACTTTGACGAGCAACACAGGCTTCCATACGACAAGGCGGTCCTTGAGACCTCTCGTCGGGCATCCGTATAGCTTTAGGGAACGATACAGAGAGAAAAGTATTGTTTTTACCCCCCCCCCTCTCCCCGCCACCGTGGATTTCGTTTTCCAGCAGTCCAGCACACGCCATGTCCCTTTAGACTACAAAGCAATGCTTCAAACCTGTCAATGGACCTCCTAAGACATTTCAAGACGCAATGGATCCCTTTACGAAACAAGGAAACTGTCCCAGGACGCTCATTCGAAAAAGTCCTTATACTAAAGCAGGCCCACGTCTCAGGATCAGAGTGCCCAGATTTGATATCACGGGGCAACCTTTTCGGAGCCATCCCTGCCGCGGTCCCATTCATTATTCAACAAAGCTGTGTTTTTAATCTGTCACTGGACAACAGAGGACCTTTTCAGGATAACAATGCAGTGTTTTAAATCCCTGGACACAATGGAATTGGTTTTCCAACAGTGCATGTCTCTCTACTCAACAATACAATGCCTCCAACCTGTCCATGGACAGCAGGATACCTTCGCTGAGCAGAAAATGCATCCATCCACACAACAAAACAGTGGTTTAAAACTGTCCATGAATATTTTAAGGACTTTGACGAGCAACACAGGCTTCCATACGACAAGGCGGTCCTTGAGACCTCTCGTCGGGCATCCGTATAGCTTTAGGGAACGATACAGAGAGAAAAGTATTGTTTTTACCCCCCCCCCCTCTCCCCGCCACCGTGGATTTCGTTTTCCAGCAGTCCAGCACACGCCATGTCCCTTTAGACTACAAAGCAATGCTTCAAACCTGTCAATGGACCTCCTAAGACATTTCAAGACGCAATGGATCCCTTTACGAAACAAGGAAACTGTCCCAGGACGCTCATTCGAAAAAGTCCTTATACTAAAGCAGGCCCACGTCTCAGGATCAGAGTGCCCAGATTTGATATCACGGGGCAACCTTTTCGGAGCCATCCCTGCCGCGGTCCCATTCATTATTCAACAAAGCTGTGTTTTTAATCTGTCACTGGACAACAGAGGACCTTTTCAGGATAACAATGCAGTGTTTTAAATCCCCTGGACACAATGGAATTGGTTTTCCAACAGTGCATGTCTCTCTACTCAACAATACAATGCCTCCAACCTGTCCATGGACAGCAGGATACCTTCGCTGAGCAGAAAATGCATCCATCCACACAACAAAACAGTGGTTTAAAACTGTCCATGAATATTTTAAGGACTTTGACGAGCAACACAGGCTTCCATACGACAAGGCGGTCCTTGAGACCTCTCGTCGGGCATCCGTATAGCTTTAGGGAACGATACAGAGAGAAAAGTATTGTTTTTACCCCCCCCCCCTCTCCCCGCCACCGTGGATTTCGTTTTCCAGCAGTCCAGCACACGCCATGTCCCTTTAGACTACAAAGCAATGCTTCAAACCTGTCAATGGACCTCCTAAGACATTTCAAGACGCAATGGATCCCTTTACGAAACAAGGAAACTGTCCCAGGACGCTCATTCGAAAAAGTCCTTATACTAAAGCAGGCCCACGTCTCAGGATCAGAGTGCCCAGATTTGATATCACGGGGCAACCTTTTCGGAGCCATCCCTGCCGCGGTCCCATTCATTATTCAACAAAGCTGTGTTTTTAATCTGTCACTGGACAACAGAGGACCTTTTCAGGATAACAATGCAGTGTTTTAAATCCCCTGGACACAATGGAATTGGTTTTCCAACAGTGCATGTCTCTCTACTCAACAATACAATGCCTCCAACCTGTCCATGGACAGCAGGATACCTTCGCTGAGCAGAAAATGCATCCATCCACACAACAAAACAGTGGTTTAAAACTGTCCATGAATATTTTAAGGACTTTGACGAGCAACACAGGCTTCCATACGACAAGGCGGTCCTTGAGACCTCTCGTCGGGCATCCGTATAGCTTTAGGGAACGATACAGAGAGAAAAGTATTGTTTTTACCCCCCCCCCCTCTCCCCGCCACCGTGGATTTCGTTTTCCAGCAGTCCAGCACACGCCATGTCCCTTTAGACTACAAAGCAATGCTTCAAACCTGTCAATGGACCTCCTAAGACATTTCAAGACGCAATGGATCCCTTTACGAAACAAGGAAACTGTCCCAGGACGCTCATTCGAAAAAGTCCTTATACTAAAGCAGGCCCACGTCTCAGGATCAGAGTGCCCAGATTTGATATCACGGGGCAACCTTTTCGGAGCCATCCCTGCCGCGGTCCCATTCATTATTCAACAAAGCTGTGTTTTTAATCTGTCACTGGACAACAGAGGACCTTTTCAGGATAACAATGCAGTGTTTTAAATCCCCTGGACACAATGGAATTGGTTTTCCAACAGTGCATGTCTCTCTACTCAACAATACAATGCCTCCAACCTGTCCATGGACAGCAGGATACCTTCGCTGAGCAGAAAATGCATCCATCCACACAACAAAACAGTGGTTTAAAACTGTCCATGAATATTTTAAGGACTTTGACGAGCAACACAGGCTTCCATACGACAAGGCGGTCCTTGAGACCTCTCGTCGGGCATCCGTATAGCTTTAGGGAACGATACAGAGAGAAAAGTATTGTTTTTACCCCCCCCCCTCTCCCCGCCACCGTGGATTTCGTTTTCCAGCAGTCCAGCACACGCCATGTCCCTTTAGACTACAAAGCAATGCTTCAAACCTGTCAATGGACCTCCTAAGACATTTCAAGACGCAATGGATCCCTTTACGAAACAAGGAAACTGTCCCAGGACGCTCATTCGAAAAAGTCCTTATACTAAAGCAGGCCCACGTCTCAGGATCAGAGTGCCCAGATTTGATATCACGGGGCAACCTTTTCGGAGCCATCCCTGCCGCGGTCCCATTCATTATTCAACAAAGCTGTGTTTTTAATCTGTCACTGGACAACAGAGGACCTTTTCAGGATAACAATGCAGTGTTTTAAATCCCCTGGACACAATGGAATTGGTTTTCCAACAGTGCATGTCTCTCTACTCAACAATACAATGCCTCCAACCTGTCCATGGACAGCAGGATACCTTCGCTGAGCAGAAAATGCATCCATCCACACAACAAAACAGTGGTTTAAAACTGTCCATGAATATTTTAAGGACTTTGACGAGCAACACAGGCTTCCATACGACAAGGCGGTCCTTGAGACCTCTCGTCGGGCATCCGTATAGCTTTAGGGAACGATACAGAGAGAAAAGTATTGTTTTTACCCCCCCCCCCTCTCCCCGCCACCGTGGATTTCGTTTTCCAGCAGTCCAGCACACGCCATGTCCTTTAGACTACAAAGCAATGCTTCAAACCTGTCAATGGACCTCCTAAGACATTTCAAGACGCAATGGATCCCTTTACGAAACAAGGAAACTGTCCCAGGACGCTCATTCGAAAAAGTCCTTATACTAAAGCAGGCCCACGTCTCAGGATCAGAGTGCCCAGATTTGATATCACGGGGCAACCTTTTCGGAGCCATCCCTGCCGCGGTCCCATTCATTATTCAACAAAGCTGTGTTTTTAATCTGTCACTGGACAACAGAGGACCTTTTCAGGATAACAATGCAGTGTTTTAAATCCCCTGGACACAATGGAATTGGTTTTCCAACAGTGCATGTCTCTCTACTCAACAATACAATGCCTCCAACCTGTCCATGGACAGCAGGATACCTTCGCTGAGCAGAAAATGCATCCATCCACACAACAAAACAGTGGTTTAAAACTGTCCATGAATATTTTAAGGACTTTGACGAGCAACACAGGCTTCCATACGACAAGGCGGTCCTTGAGACCTCTCGTCGGGCATCCGTATAGCTTTAGGGAACGATACAGAGAGAAAAGTATTGTTTTTACCCCCCCCCCCTCTCCCCGCCACCGTGGATTTCGTTTTCCAGCAGTCCAGCACACGCCATGTCCCTTTAGACTACAAAGCAATGCTTCAAACCTGTCAATGGACCTCCTAAGACATTTCAAGACGCAATGGATCCCTTTACGAAACAAGGAAACTGTCCCAGGACGCTCATTCGAAAAAGTCCTTATACTAAAGCAGGCCCACGTCTCAGGATCAGAGTGCCCAGATTTGATATCACGGGGCAACCTTTTCGGAGCCATCCCTGCCGCGGTCCCATTCATTATTCAACAAAGCTGTGTTTTTAATCTGTCACTGGACAACAGAGGACCTTTTCAGGATAACAATGCAGTGTTTTAAATCCCCTGGACACAATGGAATTGGTTTTCCAACAGTGCATGTCTCTCTACTCAACAATACAATGCCTCCAACCTGTCCATGGACAGCAGGATACCTTCGCTGAGCAGAAAATGCATCCATCCACACAACAAAACAGTGGTTTAAAACTGTCCATGAATATTTTAAGGACTTTGACGAGCAACACAGGCTTCCATACGACAAGGCGGTCCTTGAGACCTCTCGTCGGGCATCCGTATAGCTTTAGGGAACGATACAGAGAGAAAAGTATTGTTTTTACCCCCCCCCCTCTCCCCGCCACCGTGGATTTCGTTTTCCAGCAGTCCAGCACACGCCATGTCCCTTTAGACTACAAAGCAATGCTTCAAACCTGTCAATGGACCTCCTAAGACATTTCAAGACGCAATGGATCCCTTTACGAAACAAGGAAACTGTCCCAGGACGCTCATTCGAAAAAGTCCTTATACTAAAGCAGGCCCACGTCTCAGGATCAGAGTGCCCAGATTTGATATCACGGGGCAACCTTTTCGGAGCCATCCCTGCCGCGGTCCCATTCATTATTCAACAAAGCTGTGTTTTTAATCTGTCACTGGACAACAGAGGACCTTTTCAGGATAACAATGCAGTGTTTTAAATCCCCTGGACACAATGGAATTGGTTTTCCAACAGTGCATGTCTCTCTACTCAACAATACAATGCCTCCAACCTGTCCATGGACAGCAGGATACCTTCGCTGAGCAGAAAATGCATCCATCCACACAACAAAACAGTGGTTTAAAACTGTCCATGAATATTTTAAGGACTTTGACGAGCAACACAGGCTTCCATACGACAAGGCGGTCCTTGAGACCTCTCGTCGGGCATCCGTATAGCTTTAGGGAACGATACAGAGAGAAAAGTATTGTTTTTACCCCCCCCCCTCTCCCCGCCACCGTGGATTTCGTTTTCCAGCAGTCCAGCACACGCCATGTCTCTTTAGACTACAAAGCAATGCTTCAAACCTGTCAATGGACCTCCTAAGACATTTCAAGACGCAATGGATCCCTTTACGAAACAAGGAAACTGTCCCAGGACGCTCATTCGAAAAAGTCCTTATACTAAAGCAGGCCCACGTCTCAGGATCAGAGTGCCCAGATTTGATATCACGGGGCAACCTTTTCGGAGCCATCCCTGCCGCGGTCCCATTCATTATTCAACAAAGCTGTGTTTTTAATCTGTCACTGGACAACAGAGGACCTTTTCAGGATAACAATGCAGTGTTTTAAATCCCCTGGACACAATGGAATTGGTTTTCCAACAGTGCATGTCTCTCTACTCAACAATACAATGCCTCCAACCTGTCCATGGACAGCAGGATACCTTCGCTGAGCAGAAAATGCATCCATCCACACAACAAAACAGTGGTTTAAAACTGTCCATGAATATTTTAAGGACTTTGACGAGCAACACAGGCTTCCATACGACAAGGCGGTCCTTGAGACCTCTCGTCGGGCATCCGTATAGCTTTAGGGAACGATACAGAGAGAAAAGTATTGTTTTTACCCCCCCCCCCTCTCCCCGCCACCGTGGATTTCGTTTTCCAGCAGTCCAGCACACGCCATGTCCCTTTAGACTACAAAGCAATGCTTCAAACCTGTCAATGGACCTCCTAAGACATTTCAAGACGCAATGGATCCCTTTACGAAACAAGGAAACTGTCCCAGGACGCTCATTCGAAAAAGTCCTTATACTAAAGCAGGCCCACGTCTCAGGATCAGAGTGCCCAGATTTGATATCACGGGGCAACCTTTTCGGAGCCATCCCTGCCGCGGTCCCATTCATTATTCAACAAAGCTGTGTTTTTAATCTGTCACTGGACAACAGAGGACCTTTTCAGGATAACAATGCAGTGTTTTAAATCCCCTGGACACAATGGAATTGGTTTTCCAACAGTGCATGTCTCTCTACTCAACAATACAATGCCTCCAACCTGTCCATGGACAGCAGGATACCTTCGCTGAGCAGAAAATGCATCCATCCACACAACAAAACAGTGGTTTAAAACTGTCCATGAATATTTTAAGGACTTTGACGAGCAACACAGGCTTCCATACGACAAGGCGGTCCTTGAGACCTCTCGTCGGGCATCCGTATAGCTTTAGGGAACGATACAGAGAGAAAAGTATTGTTTTTACCCCCCCCCCCTCTCCCCGCCACCGTGGATTTCGTTTTCCAGCAGTCCAGCACACGCCATGTCCTTTAGACTACAAAGCAATGCTTCAAACCTGTCAATGGACCTCCTAAGACATTTCAAGACGCAATGGATCCCTTTACGAAACAAGGAAACTGTCCCAGGACGCTCATTCGAAAAAGTCCTTATACTAAAGCAGGCCCACGTCTCAGGATCAGAGTGCCCAGATTTGATATCACGGGGCAACCTTTTCGGAGCCATCCCTGCCGCGGTCCCATTCATTATTCAACAAAGCTGTGTTTTTAATCTGTCACTGGACAACAGAGGACCTTTTCAGGATAACAATGCAGTGTTTTAAATCCCCTGGACACAATGGAATTGGTTTTCCAACAGTGCATGTCTCTCTACTCAACAATACAATGCCTCCAACCTGTCCATGGACAGCAGGATACCTTCGCTGAGCAGAAAATGCATCCATCCACACAACAAAACAGTGGTTTAAAACTGTCCATGAATATTTTAAGGACTTTGACGAGCAACACAGGCTTCCATACGACAAGGCGGTCCTTGAGACCTCTCGTCGGGCATCCGTATAGCTTTAGGGAACGATACAGAGAGAAAAGTATTGTTTTTACCCCCCCCCCCTCTCCCCGCCACCGTGGATTTCGTTTTCCAGCAGTCCAGCACACGCCATGTCCTTTAGACTACAAAGCAATGCTTCAAACCTGTCAATGGACCTCCTAAGACATTTCAAGACGCAATGGATCCCTTTACGAAACAAGGAAACTGTCCCAGGACGCTCATTCGAAAAAGTCCTTATACTAAAGCAGGCCCACGTCTCAGGATCAGAGTGCCCAGATTTGATATCACGGGGCAACCTTTTCGGAGCCATCCCTGCCGCGGTCCCATTCATTATTCAACAAAGCTGTGTTTTTAATCTGTCACTGGACAACAGAGGACCTTTTCAGGATAACAATGCAGTGTTTTAAATCCCCTGGACACAATGGAATTGGTTTTCCAACAGTGCATGTCTCTCTACTCAACAATACAATGCCTCCAACCTGTCCATGGACAGCAGGATACCTTCGCTGAGCAGAAAATGCATCCATCCACACAACAAAACAGTGGTTTAAAACTGTCCATGAATATTTTAAGGACTTTGACGAGCAACACAGGCTTCCATACGACAAGGCGGTCCTTGAGACCTCTCGTCGGGCATCCGTATAGCTTTAGGGAACGATACAGAGAGAAAAGTATTGTTTTTACCCCCCCCCCCTCTCCCCGCCACCGTGGATTTCGTTTTCCAGCAGTCCAGCACACGCCATGTCCTTTAGACTACAAAGCAATGCTTCAAACCTGTCAATGGACCTCCTAAGACATTTCAAGACGCAATGGATCCCTTTACGAAACAAGGAAACTGTCCCAGGACGCTCATTCGAAAAAGTCCTTATACTAAAGCAGGCCCACGTCTCAGGATCAGAGTGCCCAGATTTGATATCACGGGGCAACCTTTTCGGAGCCATCCCTGCCGCGGTCCCATTCATTATTCAACAAAGCTGTGTTTTTAATCTGTCACTGGACAACAGAGGACCTTTTCAGGATAACAATGCAGTGTTTTAAATCCCCTGGACACAATGGAATTGGTTTTCCAACAGTGCATGTCTCTCTACTCAACAATACAATGCCTCCAACCTGTCCATGGACAGCAGGATACCTTCGCTGAGCAGAAAATGCATCCATCCACACAACAAAACAGTGGTTTAAAACTGTCCATGAATATTTTAAGGACTTTGACGAGCAACACAGGCTTCCATACGACAAGGCGGTCCTTGAGACCTCTCGTCGGGCATCCGTATAGCTTTAGGGAACGATACAGAGAGAAAAGTATTGTTTTTACCCCCCCCCCCTCTCCCCGCCACCGTGGATTTCGTTTTCCAGCAGTCCAGCACACGCCATGTCCCTTTAGACTACAAAGCAATGCTTCAAACCTGTCAATGGACCTCCTAAGACATTTCAAGACGCAATGGATCCCTTTACGAAACAAGGAAACTGTCCCAGGACGCTCATTCGAAAAAGTCCTTATACTAAAGCAGGCCCACGTCTCAGGATCAGAGTGCCCAGATTTGATATCACGGGGCAACCTTTTCGGAGCCATCCCTGCCGCGGTCCCATTCATTATTCAACAAAGCTGTGTTTTTAATCTGTCACTGGACAACAGAGGACCTTTTCAGGATAACAATGCAGTGTTTTAAATCCCCTGGACACAATGGAATTGGTTTTCCAACAGTGCATGTCTCTCTACTCAACAATACAATGCCTCCAACCTGTCCATGGACAGCAGGATACCTTCGCTGAGCAGAAAATGCATCCATCCACACAACAAAACAGTGGTTTAAAACTGTCCATGAATATTTTAAGGACTTTGACGAGCAACACAGGCTTCCATACGACAAGGCGGTCCTTGAGACCTCTCGTCGGGCATCCGTATAGCTTTAGGGAACGATACAGAGAGAAAAGTATTGTTTTTACCCCCCCCCCCTCTCCCCGCCACCGTGGATTTCGTTTTCCAGCAGTCCAGCACACGCCATGTCCTTTAGACTACAAAGCAATGCTTCAAACCTGTCAATGGACCTCCTAAGACATTTCAAGACGCAATGGATCCCTTTACGAAACAAGGAAACTGTCCCAGGACGCTCATTCGAAAAAGTCCTTATACTAAAGCAGGCCCACGTCTCAGGATCAGAGTGCCCAGATTTGATATCACGGGGCAACCTTTTCGGAGCCATCCCTGCCGCGGTCCCATTCATTATTCAACAAAGCTGTGTTTTTAATCTGTCACTGGACAACAGAGGACCTTTTCAGGATAACAATGCAGTGTTTTAAATCCCCTGGACACAATGGAATTGGTTTTCCAACAGTGCATGTCTCTCTACTCAACAATACAATGCCTCCAACCTGTCCATGGACAGCAGGATACCTTCGCTGAGCAGAAAATGCATCCATCCACACAACAAAACAGTGGTTTAAAACTGTCCATGAATATTTTAAGGACTTTGACGAGCAACACAGGCTTCCATACGACAAGGCGGTCCTTGAGACCTCTCGTCGGGCATCCGTATAGCTTTAGGGAACGATACAGAGAGAAAAGTATTGTTTTTACCCCCCCCCCCTCTCCCCGCCACCGTGGATTTCGTTTTCCAGCAGTCCAGCACACGCCATGTCCTTTAGACTACAAAGCAATGCTTCAAACCTGTCAATGGACCTCCTAAGACATTTCAAGACGCAATGGATCCCTTTACGAAACAAGGAAACTGTCCCAGGACGCTCATTCGAAAAAGTCCTTATACTAAAGCAGGCCCACGTCTCAGGATCAGAGTGCCCAGATTTGATATCACGGGGCAACCTTTTCGGAGCCATCCCTGCCGCGGTCCCATTCATTATTCAACAAAGCTGTGTTTTTAATCTGTCACTGGACAACAGAGGACCTTTTCAGGATAACAATGCAGTGTTTTAAATCCCCTGGACACAATGGAATTGGTTTTCCAACAGTGCATGTCTCTCTACTCAACAATACAATGCCTCCAACCTGTCCATGGACAGCAGGATACCTTCGCTGAGCAGAAAATGCATCCATCCACACAACAAAACAGTGGTTTAAAACTGTCCATGAATATTTTAAGGACTTTGACGAGCAACACAGGCTTCCATACGACAAGGCGGTCCTTGAGACCTCTCGTCGGGCATCCGTATAGCTTTAGGGAACGATACAGAGAGAAAAGTATTGTTTTTACCCCCCCCCCCTCTCCCCGCCACCGTGGATTTCGTTTTCCAGCAGTCCAGCACACGCCATGTCCTTTAGACTACAAAGCAATGCTTCAAACCTGTCAATGGACCTCCTAAGACATTTCAAGACGCAATGGATCCCTTTACGAAACAAGGAAACTGTCCCAGGACGCTCATTCGAAAAAGTCCTTATACTAAAGCAGGCCCACGTCTCAGGATCAGAGTGCCCAGATTTGATATCACGGGGCAACCTTTTCGGAGCCATCCCTGCCGCGGTCCCATTCATTATTCAACAAAGCTGTGTTTTTAATCTGTCACTGGACAACAGAGGACCTTTTCAGGATAACAATGCAGTGTTTTAAATCCCCTGGACACAATGGAATTGGTTTTCCAACAGTGCATGTCTCTCTACTCAACAATACAATGCCTCCAACCTGTCCATGGACAGCAGGATACCTTCGCTGAGCAGAAAATGCATCCATCCACACAACAAAACAGTGGTTTAAAACTGTCCATGAATATTTTAAGGACTTTGACGAGCAACACAGGCTTCCATACGACAAGGCGGTCCTTGAGACCTCTCGTCGGGCATCCGTATAGCTTTAGGGAACGATACAGAGAGAAAAGTATTGTTTTTACCCCCCCCCCCTCTCCCCGCCACCGTGGATTTCGTTTTCCAGCAGTCCAGCACACGCCATGTCCTTTAGACTACAAAGCAATGCTTCAAACCTGTCAATGGACCTCCTAAGACATTTCAAGACGCAATGGATCCCTTTACGAAACAAGGAAACTGTCCCAGGACGCTCATTCGAAAAAGTCCTTATACTAAAGCAGGCCCACGTCTCAGGATCAGAGTGCCCAGATTTGATATCACGGGGCAACCTTTTCGGAGCCATCCCTGCCGCGGTCCCATTCATTATTCAACAAAGCTGTGTTTTTAATCTGTCACTGGACAACAGAGGACCTTTTCAGGATAACAATGCAGTGTTTTAAATCCCCTGGACACAATGGAATTGGTTTTCCAACAGTGCATGTCTCTCTACTCAACAATACAATGCCTCCAACCTGTCCATGGACAGCAGGATACCTTCGCTGAGCAGAAAATGCATCCATCCACACAACAAAACAGTGGTTTAAAACTGTCCATGAATATTTTAAGGACTTTGACGAGCAACACAGGCTTCCATACGACAAGGCGGTCCTTGAGACCTCTCGTCGGGCATCCGTATAGCTTTAGGGAACGATACAGAGAGAAAAGTATTGTTTTTACCCCCCCCCCCTCTCCCCGCCACCGTGGATTTCGTTTTCCAGCAGTCCAGCACACGCCATGTCCTTTAGACTACAAAGCAATGCTTCAAACCTGTCAATGGACCTCCTAAGACATTTCAAGACGCAATGGATCCCTTTACGAAACAAGGAAACTGTCCCAGGACGCTCATTCGAAAAAGTCCTTATACTAAAGCAGGCCCACGTCTCAGGATCAGAGTGCCCAGATTTGATATCACGGGGCAACCTTTTCGGAGCCATCCCTGCCGCGGTCCCATTCATTATTCAACAAAGCTGTGTTTTTAATCTGTCACTGGACAACAGAGGACCTTTTCAGGATAACAATGCAGTGTTTTAAATCCCCTGGACACAATGGAATTGGTTTTCCAACAGTGCATGTCTCTCTACTCAACAATACAATGCCTCCAACCTGTCCATGGACAGCAGGATACCTTCGCTGAGCAGAAAATGCATCCATCCACACAACAAAACAGTGGTTTAAAACTGTCCATGAATATTTTAAGGACTTTGACGAGCAACACAGGCTTCCATACGACAAGGCGGTCCTTGAGACCTCTCGTCGGGCATCCGTATAGCTTTAGGGAACGATACAGAGAGAAAAGTATTGTTTTTACCCCCCCCCCCTCTCCCCGCCACCGTGGATTTCGTTTTCCAGCAGTCCAGCACACGCCATGTCCTTTAGACTACAAAGCAATGCTTCAAACCTGTCAATGGACCTCCTAAGACATTTCAAGACGCAATGGATCCCTTTACGAAACAAGGAAACTGTCCCAGGACGCTCATTCGAAAAAGTCCTTATACTAAAGCAGGCCCACGTCTCAGGATCAGAGTGCCCAGATTTGATATCACGGGGCAACCTTTTCGGAGCCATCCCTGCCGCGGTCCCATTCATTATTCAACAAAGCTGTGTTTTTAATCTGTCACTGGACAACAGAGGACCTTTTCAGGATAACAATGCAGTGTTTTAAATCCCCTGGACACAATGGAATTGGTTTTCCAACAGTGCATGTCTCTCTACTCAACAATACAATGCCTCCAACCTGTCCATGGACAGCAGGATACCTTCGCTGAGCAGAAAATGCATCCATCCACACAACAAAACAGTGGTTTAAAACTGTCCATGAATATTTTAAGGACTTTGACGAGCAACACAGGCTTCCATACGACAAGGCGGTCCTTGAGACCTCTCGTCGGGCATCCGTATAGCTTTAGGGAACGATACAGAGAGAAAAGTATTGTTTTTACCCCCCCCCCCTCTCCCCGCCACCGTGGATTTCGTTTTCCAGCAGTCCAGCACACGCCATGTCTCTTTAGACTACAAAGCAATGCTTCAAACCTGTCAATGGACCTCCTAAGACATTTCAAGACGCAATGGATCCCTTTACGAAACAAGGAAACTGTCCCAGGACGCTCATTCGAAAAAGTCCTTATACTAAAGCAGGCCCACGTCTCAGGATCAGAGTGCCCAGATTTGATATCACGGGGCAACCTTTTCGGAGCCATCCCTGCCGCGGTCCCATTCATTATTCAACAAAGCTGTGTTTTTAATCTGTCACTGGACAACAGAGGACCTTTTCAGGATAACAATGCAGTGTTTTAAATCCCCTGGACACAATGGAATTGGTTTTCCAACAGTGCATGTCTCTCTACTCAACAATACAATGCCTCCAACCTGTCCATGGACAGCAGGATACCTTCGCTGAGCAGAAAATGCATCCATCCACACAACAAAACAGTGGTTTAAAACTGTCCATGAATATTTTAAGGACTTTGACGAGCAACACAGGCTTCCATACGACAAGGCGGTCCTTGAGACCTCTCGTCGGGCATCCGTATAGCTTTAGGGAACGATACAGAGAGAAAAGTATTGTTTTTACCCCCCCCCCCTCTCCCCGCCACCGTGGATTTCGTTTTCCAGCAGTCCAGCACACGCCATGTCTCTTTAGACTACGAAGCAATGCTTCAAACCTGTCAATGGACCTCCTAAGACATTTCAAGACGCAATGGATCCCTTTACGAAACAAGGAAACTGTCCCAGGACGCTCATTCGAAAAAGTCCTTATACTAAAGCAGGCCACGTCTCAGGATCAGAGTGCCCAGATTTGATATCACGGGGCAACCTTTTCGGAGCCATCCCTGCCGCGGTCCCATTCATTATTCAACAAAGCTGTGTTTTTAATCTGTCACTGGACAACAGAGGACCTTTTCAGGATAACAATGCAGTGTTTTAAATCCCCCGGACACAATGGAATTGGTTTTCCAACAGTGCATGTCTCTCTACTCAACAATACAATGCCTCCAACCTGTCCATGGACAGCAGGATACCTTCGCTGAGCAGAAAATGCATCCATCCACACGACAAAACAGTGGTTTAAAACTGTCCATGAATATCTTAAGGACTTTGACGAGCAACACAGGCTTCCATACGACAAGGCGGTCCTTGAGACCTCTCGTCGGGCATCCGTATAGCTTTAGGGAACGATACAGAGAGAAAAGTATTGTTTTTACCCCCCCCCCCTCTCCCCGCCACCGTGGATTTCGTTTTCCAGCAGTCCAGCACACGCCATGTCTCTTTAGACTACGAAGCAATGCTTCAAACCTGTCAATGGACCTCCTAAGACATTTCAAGACGCAATGGATCCCTTTACGAAACAAGGAAACTGTCCCAGGACGCTCATTCGAAAAAGTCCTTATACTAAAGCAGGACCACGTCTCAGGATCAGAGTGCCCAGATTTGATATCACGGGGCAACCTTTTCGGAGCCATCCCTGCCGCGGTCCCATTCATTATTCAACAAAGCTGTGTTTTTAATCTGTCACTGGACAACAGAGGACCTTTTCAGGATAACAATGCAGTGTTTTAAATCCCCCGGACACAATGGAATTGGTTTTCCAACAGTGCATGTCTCTCTACTCAACAATACAATGCCTCCAACCTGTCCATGGACAGCAGGATACCTTCGCTGAGCAGAAAATGCATCCATCCACACGACAAAACAGTGGTTTAAAACTGTCCATGAATATCTTAAGGACTTTGACGAGCAACACAGGCTTCCATACGACAAGGCGGTCCTTGAGACCTCTCGTCGGGCATCCGTATAGCTTTAGGGAACGATACAGAGAGAAAAGTATTGTTTTTACCCCCCCCCCCTCTCCCCGCCACCGTGGATTTCGTTTTCCAGCAGGCCAGCACACGCCATGTCCCTTTAGACTACGAAGCAATGCTTCAAACCTGTCAATGGACCTCCTAAGACATTTCAAGACGCAATGGATCCCTTTACGAAACAAGGAAACTGTCCCAGGACGCTCATTCGAAAAAGTCCTTATACTAAAGCAGGACCACTTCTGAGGATCACAGTGCCCAGATTTGATATCACGGGGCAACCTTTTCGGAGCCATCCCTGCCGCGGTCCCATTCATTATTCAACAAAGCTGTGTTTTTAATCTGTCGCTGGACAACAGAGGACCTTTTCAGGATAACAATGCAGTGTTTTAAATCCCCTGGACACAATGGAATTGGTTTTCCAACAGTGCATGTCTCTCTACTCAACAATACAATGCCTCCAACCTGTCCATGGACAGCAGGATACCTTCGCTGAGCAGAAAATGCATCCATCCACACAACAAAACAGTGGTTTAAAACTGTCCATGAATATTTTAAGGACTTTGACGAGCAACACAGGCTTCCATACGACAAGGCGGTCCTTGAGACCTCTCGTCGGGCATCCGTATAGCTTTAGGGAACGATACAGAGAGAAAAGTATTGTTTTTACCCCCCCCCCCTCTCCCCGCCACCGTGGATTTCGTTTTCCAGCAGTCCAGCACACGCCATGTCCTTTAGACTACAAAGCAATGCTTCAAACCTGTCAATGGACCTCCTAAGACATTTCAAGACGCAATGGATCCCTTTACGAAACAAGGAAACTGCCCAGGACGCTCATTCGAAAAAGTCCTTATACTAAAGCAGGACCACTTCTGAGGATCACAGTGCCCAGATTTGATATCACGGGGCAACCTTTTCGGAGCCATCCCTGCCGCGGTCCCATTCATTATTCAACAAAGCTGTGTTTTTAATCTGTCGCTGGACAACAGAGGACCTTTTCAGGATAACAATGCAGTGTTTTAAATCCCCTGGACACAATGGAATTGGTTTTCCAACAGTGCATGTCTCTCTACTCAACAATACAATGCCTCCAACCTGTCCATGGACAGCAGGATACCTTCGCTGAGCAGAAAATGCATCCATCCACACAACAAAACAGTGGTTTAAAACTGTCCATGAATATTTTAAGGACTTTGACGAGCAACACAGGCTTCCATACGACAAGGCGGTCCTTGAGACCTCTCGTCGGGCATCCGTATAGCTTTAGGGAACGATACAGAGAGAAAAGTATTGTTTTTACCCCCCCCCCCCTCTCCCCGCCACCGTGGATTTCGTTTTCCAGCAGTCCAGCACACGCCATGTCCTTTAGACTACAAAGCAATGCTTCAAACCTGTCAATGGACCTCCTAAGACATTTCAAGACGCAATGGATCCCTTTACGAAACAAGGAAACTGCCCAAGGACGCTCATTCGAAAAAGTCCTTATACTAAAGCAGGACCACTTCTGAGGATCACAGTGCCCAGATTTGATATCACGGGGCAACCTTTTCGGAGCCATCCCTGCCGCGGTCCCATTCATTATTCAACAAAGCTGTGTTTTTAATCTGTCGCTGGACAACAGAGGACCTTTTCAGGATAACAATGCAGTGTTTTAAATCCCCTGGACACAATGGAATTGGTTTTCCAACAGTGCATGTCTCTCTACTCAACAATACAATGCCTCCAACCTGTCCATGGACAGCAGGATACCTTCGCTGAGCAGAAAATGCATCCATCCACACAACAAAACAGTGGTTTAAAACTGTCCATGAATATTTTAAGGACTTTGACGAGCAACACAGGCTTCCATACGACAAGGCGGTCCTTGAGACCTCTCGTCGGGCATCCGTATAGCTTTAGGGAACGATACAGAGAGAAAAGTATTGTTTTTACCCCCCCCCCCTCTCCCCGCCACCGTGGATTTCGTTTTCCAGCAGTCCAGCACACGCCATGTCCCTTTAGACTACAAAGCAATGCTTCAAACCTGTCAATGGACCTCCTAAGACATTTCAAGACGCAATGGATCCCTTTACGAAACAAGGAAACTGCCCAAGGACGCTCATTCGAAAAAGTCCTTATACTAAAGCAGGACCACTTCTGAGGATCACAGTGCCCAGATTTGATATCACGGGGCAACCTTTTCGGAGCCATCCCTGCCGCGGTCCCATTCATTATTCAACAAAGCTGTGTTTTTAATCTGTCGCTGGACAACAGAGGACCTTTTCAGGATAACAATGCAGTGTTTTAAATCCCCTGGACACAATGGAATTGGTTTTCCAACAGTGCATGTCTCTCTACTCAACAATACAATGCCTCCAACCTGTCCATGGACAGCAGGATACCTTCGCTGAGCAGAAAATGCATCCATCCACACAACAAAACAGTGGTTTAAAACTGTCCATGAATATTTTAAGGACTTTGACGAGCAACACAGGCTTCCATACGACAAGGCGGTCCTTGAGACCTCTCGTCGGGCATCCGTATAGCTTTAGGGAACGATACAGAGAGAAAAGTATTGTTTTTACCCCCCCCCCCCTCTCCCGCCACCGTGGATTTCGTTTTCCAGCAGTCCAGCACACGCCATGTCCTTTAGACTACAAAGCAATGCTTCAAACCTGTCAATGGACCTCCTAAGACATTTCAAGACGCAATGGATCCCTTTACGAAACAAGGAAACTGCCCAAGGACGCTCATTCGAAAAAGTCCTTATACTAAAGCAGGACCACTTCTGAGGATCACAGTGCCCAGATTTGATATCACGGGGCAACCTTTTCGGAGCCATCCCTGCCGCGGTCCCATTCATTATTCAACAAAGCTGTGTTTTTAATCTGTCGCTGGACAACAGAGGACCTTTTCAGGATAACAATGCAGTGTTTTAAATCCCCTGGACACAATGGAATTGGTTTTCCAACAGTGCATGTCTCTCTACTCAACAATACAATGCCTCCAACCTGTCCATGGACAGCAGGATACCTTCGCTGAGCAGAAAATGCATCCATCCACACAACAAAACAGTGGTTTAAAACTGTCCATGAATATTTTAAGGACTTTGACGAGCAACACAGGCTTCCATACGACAAGGCGGTCCTTGAGACCTCTCGTCGGGCATCCGTATAGCTTTAGGGAACGATACAGAGAGAAAAGTATTGTTTTTACCCCCCCCCCCTCTCCCCGCCACCGTGGATTTCGTTTTCCAGCAGTCCAGCACACGCCATGTCCTTTAGACTACAAAGCAATGCTTCAAACCTGTCAATGGACCTCCTAAGACATTTCAAGACGCAATGGATCCCTTTACGAAACAAGGAAACTGCCCAGGACGCTCATTCGAAAAAGTCCTTATACTAAAGCAGGACCACTTCTGAGGATCACAGTGCCCAGATTTGATATCACGGGGCAACCTTTTCGGAGCCATCCCTGCCGCGGTCCCATTCATTATTCAACAAAGCTGTGTTTTTAATCTGTCGCTGGACAACAGAGGACCTTTTCAGGATAACAATGCAGTGTTTTAAATCCCCTGGACACAATGGAATTGGTTTTCCAACAGTGCATGTCTCTCTACTCAACAATACAATGCCTCCAACCTGTCCATGGACAGCAGGATACCTTCGCTGAGCAGAAAATGCATCCATCCACACAACAAAACAGTGGTTTAAAACTGTCCATGAATATTTTAAGGACTTTGACGAGCAACACAGGCTTCCATACGACAAGGCGGTCCTTGAGACCTCTCGTCGGGCATCCGTATAGCTTTAGGGAACGATACAGAGAGAAAAGTATTGTTTTTACCCCCCCCCCCTCTCCCCGCCACCGTGGATTTCGTTTTCCAGCAGTCCAGCACACGCCATGTCCTTTAGACTACAAAGCAATGCTTCAAACCTGTCAATGGACCTCCTAAGACATTTCAAGACGCAATGGATCCTTTACGAAACAAGGAAACTGCCCAAGGACGCTCATTCGAAAAAGTCCTTATACTAAAGCAGGACCACTTCTGAGGATCACAGTGCCCAGATTTGATATCACGGGGCAACCTTTTCGGAGCCATCCCTGCCGCGGTCCCATTCATTATTCAACAAAGCTGTGTTTTTAATCTGTCGCTGGACAACAGAGGACCTTTTCAGGATAACAATGCAGTGTTTTAAATCCCTGGACACAATGGAATTGGTTTTCCAACAGTGCATGTCTCTCTACTCAACAATACAATGCCTCCAACCTGTCCATGGACAGCAGGATACCTTCGCTGAGCAGAAAATGCATCCATCCACACAACAAAACAGTGGTTTAAAACTGTCCATGAATATTTTAAGGACTTTGACGAGCAACACAGGCTTCCATACGACAAGGCGGTCCTTGAGACCTCTCGTCGGGCATCCGTATAGCTTTAGGGAACGATACAGAGAGAAAAGTATTGTTTTTACCCCCCCCCCCCTCTCCCCGCCACCGTGGATTTCGTTTTCCAGCAGTCCAGCACACGCCATGTCCTTTAGACTACAAAGCAATGCTTCAAACCTGTCAATGGACCTCCTAAGACATTTCAAGACGCAATGGATCCCTTTACGAAACAAGGAAACTGCCCAAGGACGCTCATTCGAAAAAGTCCTTATACTAAAGCAGGACCACTTCTGAGGATCACAGTGCCCAGATTTGATATCACGGGGCAACCTTTTCGGAGCCATCCCTGCCGCGGTCCCATTCATTATTCAACAAAGCTGTGTTTTTAATCTGTCGCTGGACAACAGAGGACCTTTTCAGGATAACAATGCAGTGTTTTAAATCCCCTGGACACAATGGAATTGGTTTTCCAACAGTGCATGTCTCTCTACTCAACAATACAATGCCTCCAACCTGTCCATGGACAGCAGGATACCTTCGCTGAGCAGAAAATGCATCCATCCACACAACAAAACAGTGGTTTAAAACTGTCCATGAATATTTTAAGGACTTTGACGAGCAACACAGGCTTCCATACGACAAGGCGGTCCTTGAGACCTCTCGTCGGGCATCCGTATAGCTTTAGGGAACGATACAGAGAGAAAAGTATTGTTTTTACCCCCCCCCCCTCTCCCGCCACCGTGGATTTCGTTTTCCAGCAGTCCAGCACACGCCATGTCCTTTAGACTACAAAGCAATGCTTCAAACCTGTCAATGGACCTCCTAAGACATTTCAAGACGCAATGGATCCCTTTACGAAACAAGGAAACTGCCCAAGGACGCTCATTCGAAAAAGTCCTTATACTAAAGCAGGACCACTTCTGAGGATCACAGTGCCCAGATTTGATATCACGGGGCAACCTTTTCGGAGCCATCCCTGCCGCGGTCCCATTCATTATTCAACAAAGCTGTGTTTTTAATCTGTCGCTGGACAACAGAGGACCTTTTCAGGATAACAATGCAGTGTTTTAAATCCCCTGGACACAATGGAATTGGTTTTCCAACAGTGCATGTCTCTCTACTCAACAATACAATGCCTCCAACCTGTCCATGGACAGCAGGATACCTTCGCTGAGCAGAAAATGCATCCATCCACACAACAAAACAGTGGTTTAAAACTGTCCATGAATATTTTAAGGACTTTGACGAGCAACACAGGCTTCCATACGACAAGGCGGTCCTTGAGACCTCTCGTCGGGCATCCGTATAGCTTTAGGGAACGATACAGAGAGAAAAGTATTGTTTTTACCCCCCCCCCCCTCTCCCCGCCACCGTGGATTTCGTTTTCCAGCAGTCCAGCACACGCCATGTCCTTTAGACTACAAAGCAATGCTTCAAACCTGTCAATGGACCTCCTAAGACATTTCAAGACGCAATGGATCCCTTTACGAAACAAGGAAACTGCCCAAGGACGCTCATTCGAAAAAGTCCTTATACTAAAGCAGGACCACTTCTGAGGATCACAGTGCCCAGATTTGATATCACGGGGCAACCTTTTCGGAGCCATCCCTGCCGCGGTCCCATTCATTATTCAACAAAGCTGTGTTTTTAATCTGTCACTGGACAACAGAGGACCTTTTCAGGATAACAATGCAGTGTTTTAAATCCCCCGGACACAATGGAATTGGTTTTCCAACAGTGCATGTCTCTCTACTCAACAATACAATGCCTCCAACCTGTCCATGGACAGCAGGATACCTTCGCTGAGCAGAAAATGCATCCATCCACACAACAAAACAGTGGTTTAAAACTGTCCATGAATATTTTAAGGACTTTGACGAGCAACACAGGCTTCCATACGACAAGGCGGTCCTTGAGACCTCTCGTCGGGCATCCGTATAGCTTTAGGGAACGATACAGAGAGAAAAGTATTGTTTTTACCCCCCCCCCCTCTCCCCGCCACCGTGGATTTCGTTTTCCAGCAGTCCAGCACACGCCATGTCCCTTTAGACTACAAAGCAATGCTTCAAACCTGTCAATGGACCTCCTAAGACATTTCAAGACGCAATGGATCCCTTTACGAAACAAGGAAACTGCCCAGGACGCTCATTCGAAAAAGTCCTTATACTAAAGCAGGACCACTTCTTAGGATCACAGTGCCCAGATTTGATATCACGGGGCAACCTTTTCGGAGCCATCCCTGCCGCGGTCCCATTCATTATTCAACAAAGCTGTGTTTTTAATCTGTCACTGGACAACAGAGGACCTTTTCAGGATAACAATGCAGTGTTTTAAATCCCCCGGACACAATGGAATTGGTTTTCCAACAGTGCATGTCTCTCTACTCAACAATACAATGCCTCCAACCTGTCCATGGACAGCAGGATACCTTCGCTGAGCAGAAAATGCATCCATCCACACAACAAAACAGTGGTTTAAAACTGTCCATGAATATTTTAAGGACTTTGACGAGCAACACAGGCTTCCATACGACAAGGCGGTCCTTGAGACCTCTCGTCGGGCATCCGTATAGCTTTAGGGAACGATACAGAGAGAAAAGTGTTGTTTTTACCCCCCCCCCCCCTCTCCCCGCCACCGTGGATTTCGTTTTCCAGCAGTCCAGCACACGCCATGTCTCTTTAGACTACAAAGCAATGCTTCAAACCTGTCAATGGACCTCCTAAGACATTTCAAGACGCAATGGATCCCTTTACGAAACAAGGAAACTGTCCCAGGACGCTCATTCGAAAAAGTCCTTATACTAAAGCAGGACCACTTCTTAGGATCACAGTGCCCAGATTTGATATCACGGGGCAACCTTTTCGGAGCCATCCCTGCCGCGGTCCCATTCATTATTCAACAAAGCTGTGTTTTTAATCTGTCACTGGACAACAGAGGACCTTTTCAGGATAACAATGCAGTGTTTTAAATCCCCTGGACACAATGGTATTGGTTTTCCAACAGTGCATGTCTCTCTACTCAACAATACAATGCCTCCAACCTGTCCATGGACAGCAGGATACCTTCGCTGAGCAGAAAATGCATCCATCCACACAACAAAACAGTGGTTTAAAACTGTCCATGAATATTTTAAGGACTTTGACGAGCAACACAGGCTTCCATACGACAAGGCGGTCCTTGAGACCTCTCCGTCGGGCATCCGTATAGCTTTAGGGAACGATACAGAGAGAAAAGTGTTGTTTTTACCCCCCCCCCCCCTCTCCCCGCCACCGTGGATTTCGTTTTCCAGCAGTCCAGCACACGCCATGTCTCTTTAGACTACAAAGCAATGCTTCAAACCTGTCAATGGACCTCCTAAGACATTTCAAGACGCAATGGATCCCTTTACGAAACAAGGAAACTGTCCCAGGACGCTCATTCGAAAAAGTCCTTATACTAAAGCAGGACCACTTCTTAGGATCACAGTGCCCAGATTTGATATCACGGGGCAACCTTTTCGGAGCCATCCCTGCCGCGGTCCCATTCATTATTCAACAAAGCTGTGTTTTTAATCTGTCACTGGACAACAGAGGACCTTTTCAGGATAACAATGCAGTGTTTTAAATCCCCTGGACACAATGGTATTGGTTTTCCAACAGTGCATGTCTCTCTACTCAACAATACAATGCCTCCAACCTGTCCATGGACAGCAGGATACCTTCGCTGAGCAGAAAATGCATCCATCCACACAACAAAACAGTGGTTTAAAACTGTCCATGAATATTTTAAGGACTTTGACGAGCAACACAGGCTTCCATACGACAAGGCGGTCCTTGAGACCTCCCGTCGGGCATCCGTATAGCTTTAGGGAACGATACAGAGAGAAAAGTGTTGTTTTTACCCCCCCCCCCCTCTCCCCGCCACCGTGGATTTCGTTTTCCAGCAGTCCAGCACACGCCATGTCTCTTTAGACTACAAAGCAATGCTTCAAACCTGTCAATGGACCTCCTAAGACATTTCAAGACGCAATGGATCCCTTTACGAAACAAGGAAACTGTCCCAGGACGCTCATTCGAAAAAGTCCTTATACTAAAGCAGGACCACTTCTTAGGATCACAGTGCCCAGATTTGATATCACGGGGCAACCTTTTCGGAGCCATCCCTGCCGCGGTCCCATTCATTATTCAACAAAGCTGTGTTTTTAATCTGTCACTGGACAACAGAGGACCTTTTCAGGATAACAATGCAGTGTTTTTAAATCCCCTGGACACAATGGTATTGGTTTTCCAACAGTGCATGTCTCTCTACTCAACAATACAATGCCTCCAACCTGTCCATGGACAGCAGGATACCTTCGCTGAGCAGAAAATGCATCCATCCACACAACAAAACAGTGGTTTAAAACTGTCCATGAATATTTTAAGGACTTTGACGAGCAACACAGGCTTCCATACGACAAGGCGGTCCTTGAGACCTCCCGTCGGCATCCGTATAGCTTTAGGGAACGATACAGAGAGAAAAGTGTTGTTTTTACCCCCCCCCCCCCCTCTCCCCGCCACCGTGGATTTCGTTTTCCAGCAGTCCAGCACACGCCATGTCTCTTTAGACTACAAAGCAATGCTTCAAACCTGTCAATGGGACCTCCTAAGACATTTCAAGACGCAATGGATCCCTTTACGAAACAAGGAAACTGTCCCAGGACGCTCATTCGAAAAAGTCCTTATACTAAAGCAGGACCACTTCTTAGGATCACAGTGCCCAGATTTGATATCACGGGCAACCTTTTCGGAGCCATCCCTGCCGCGGTCCCATTCATTATTCAACAAAGCTGTGTTTTTAATCTGTCACTGGACAACAGAGGACCTTTTCAGGATAACAATGCAGTGTTTTAAATCCCCTGGACACAATGGTATTGGTTTTCCAACAGTGCATGTCTCTCTACTCAACAATACAATGCCTCCAACCTGTCCATGGACAGCAGGATA
>BMAO01027441.1:0-29590 GCA_019973975.1 Trichonephila clavata
GCCTGATTGTAAGGGGAAGGGGACAGCGTTTCGCGAAATCCACATTTTCCCCCTCCGTTCCGAGAAAATAAACCCGCCAAGAAGGGATGGAGAGGACCGGTTCTGAGAGGTCCCGGGCGGAAGCGAGAGAAGGAGTTGGTCTGTAGAATTAAGAGGATGTGTTTTTTTATGTAATTAAATTTGCAAATATATTTCTAGCCGGACTGTTTTTTTCGTTCCAATACGTCAAAGTGTCCTCAGATATATTTTACCAATAGTTATCTGGAGTGATTAAATTAAATGTTTTTTGGATTTCCTGGATGACCAAATGTTTCACTTTTAAGTAATTTGTCCCGTAAAGAAAATGGGACAGCTATTTTAGTAAAATATTCTTACGCACACACACAAGACATTATAAATTTCAATACAATTTCCTGTTAAATTATCTCCTTCCTGGGCCTTTTATGTCCTCCAACTGCAATAGATGAGATACGTAGTTTGTTGCAACACACTCACTTTTTTTTTGTGTTTTTCTGCGTTATATCTCTAGAGAGCATATCTGCTTCGAAGTTTGTGTGGTACCATTGAATTTTTAATATCATATTCATACATACTTACATAATTGTAAACCAGCCGAACAATCTTCCTTTAAAGCTTTTTACATTTTTGAGCCAGACTAGGGCTGCATGTTCGGTATGTATAATAAATTTTTCCCAAAAATATAATGGTGAAAATTATTTAAAGAGTCTACTATGGCGAGATACTCCAGCTCCGCAATCCCATAATTTTTTCATAATCCTTTAATAGAGCGTGAGTGGAATGCTACCGGGTGTAAATCACCAATGCTATCTGATTGCTTCAAAACCGCTTTTACACCAGTTAAACTTGCAACAAAAAGGTGACATTCACTTTTCGGCTTAAAAATTTTCATAGTGGGTTTACAAATCGAAGCTTGTTTTTAAAGTTCAAAAGATTCTTGGCATTCATATGTCCACTTCCAAGTTATCTCTTTTTTTAGTAACTGGTTTAAAGGATGCTTAAGGGGAGTAAGTAGGGTAAACACCTTCGGGAAATCGATTTTGAGTTTTTGATATTTCTAAAATCCCCAAATCAGGACCTTTCCAATGATATAACATACTTGCCATTTTACTAATTAAAAGTATGTTAAAATTATTTTTAAAAAATAATCAGCTGATGAGCCACGCCCCCTTTGACAGATACAAATGTAAACATTGACCTTTTAAATCTGGGAAGCTTTTCCAAAGCCACTCTCTGTTTTATTTATTCATACGCAGTTAACTGTAGATTCACTGCAAGCGTAACCGTTAGCGTTGTTTACCTATTTTTTAGAAAATACACGTTTTTCTTCTCAGCTCTTTGAATATTTCGATATTTAAAATTTCTGAATATCAAAAATTTCAAAATTTTAATATGCCAAGATCTACAAAAGTGTTCAAAAAACGTAAAGGTACGTTTTATAAAGGTAAGACTACTTTAAACCATACTAACGACAATCCTCCAGCTAGACATGCACATGACTCAAAGGAGACATGTGCAAAAGAAAAAAAAAGAAAATTCCCAATTTAAATATAAGTTTTTCTTCCTATGACAAAAGTGTAGGTATTATTAATGCCATTATGAATTTGAATATTCTGGCATTTGTTTTTAAGAATGAAGTTCACTGTAAAATGTGTAACAGTGGCTTAGACATGCAAGTTTTAAAAGGTAAGTCTGGACTGGCTATTACAATTGTCCTGAAATGTTGTGCTTGTCCATATCGTGTAGAATTCTCTTCTTCAAATTTTCATGAAGGAACGCAAATTGCTACAATAAATACCAGGTTTGTATATGCTATGCGTTCCATTGGAAAAGGTGCAGAAGCTGGGAGAATGTTTTGCGGCATAATGAATCTTCCTCAACCACCTACAAGGTTTTCTCCTTACGGTAAGCGACTCTTAAATGCTGCAAAACTTGTTTACGAGGACTCCATTCAAAATGCTGCGAAGGAAGCTATTTGTGAAAATGAAGGTAATAATATTGCAGTCGCTGTAGATGGGACATGGCAGAAACGCGGTTACTCATCATTGAATGGTGTAGTTACTGTGACCAGCATGGATACAGGTAAGGTGATAGATGTTGATATTCTTTCAAAATATTGCATATGTAAAAACTTACCTTCTCATCAAAAGGATTGTAAAAGGAATTACGTTGGATCTAGTGGAGCCATGGAAATTCAAGGTGCGTCTAAAATTTTTCAACGGTCATTATCTTTGCATAATGCCCGATATATTACTTACTTAGGGATGGAGATTGTAAAGCATTTGATGCTGTTAGAAAGAAAAACATCTATGGAGATGAATACCCAATTGAAAAATTGGAGTGCATTGGACATGTCATGAAGCGCATGGGAACAAGATTACGCCGATTAAAAACTCAATTGAAAGGGCAAATCTTGTCAGACGGTAAGTGTTTAAGTGGAAAAAATCGTTTGACTCAGCATGAAATAGATAAATTACAGTTTTACTATGGATCAGCTATTCGGAGAAATTACACCAGTGTTCAGAACATGCGGCAAGATATCTGGGCCATTTTTCTGCATAAGCTGTCAACAGATGAATATCCTCAACATGGTTTTTGTCCTGATGGTGAAGATTCATGGTGTGGATATAAAAAGGCTGAAGCATCAGGTAAGTCTTACAAGCATAAAAATAGTCTTCCGGTCGCTGTTGTAGAAGCAATGCGTCCTATATTTAGAGATCTTTCCCATCCTGATCTGTTAAGAAAATGTTTGCATGGAAAAACACAAAACCCGAATGAAAGTTTTCATAATGTCATATGGTCACGTGTTCCTAAAACAACATTTGTACAGATTGAAACACTTTCACTTGGTGTTTATGATGCTGTTTGTTCTTTTAATGATGGTAATGTATCCAAATTAAAAATGCTGCAGAAAATGGGAGTCGAGCCTGGAGAATATTCGGTAAGTGCCATGAAAATTCTTGATAGAGAAAGGTTAATGAAAGCAGTGTATGCTTTTTCTGGAAGAGCGAAGAAAATTAGAAAAGATAAAAGAGAAAAAGAAAAAAAGAAGATAATATTAAGAAAAATAAGGTAAAAACCGGCTACAGTGCAGGATCTTTTTGATGAGGTAAAATTTTATATAAAAGCTACTGTTTTCTAAAAATTTTCTTTTCTAAACTGTGTTTTCTATAAATGTACTGTATGCATGAACTGGAAATTTTTATTTTATATTTCATATATATTCTTGTGTATACTGAAGTGAAATTTTTGAAATATTCCTTAGACATTTTGCTAAAAAGCATATGTCGTAACATAGAAAAGGAAAATTTTTATTAAATTCCTTATTGTACTCTGCAAAAATTATTTTTTTAATCAGGCTTATCAATTTTTTTAAAAAAAGATTTCACTTCTGTATAAAAATAAATGTTTATTTAATGCACACACAAATATATCTCAAAATGCGTTGCATGAAGCTTGTTATATACAAAAAAAATCATAAATTTCATGTTTAAAAACACAAAAATAGTTTTCTTGTTGTTTTGGATACTATCTATGTAATATTTATATAATCTTTTTAATTCTTATATTTAAAGAAATTGTGTTTACATGCGAATATACAAAACACTAAAGAAATTTTTCGAAGTGCCATATAATCATGTATTACTTACTGTCTTATATAGATTATATTTTTTAATTTGTGTCTTCTTTCTCAATAAATTAATTGTATGCATGAACTGGAAATATTTATTTTATATTGCATATATATTATATATACTGAAGTGAAATTTTTGAGATATTCCTCAGACATTTAGCTGAAAAGCAGATGTCGTAACATAGAAAAGGAAAATTTTTATAAAATTCATTATTCTACTCTACAAAATTACATTTTTAAACATGCTGATCAATTTTTTAAAAAAAATTTCACTTCTGTATAAAGATAAATGTTTATTTAATGTACACACAAATTTTTAAGCTTTGCTTTCAATAGTTTCTTAGTAAAAGGTACATAAATATATCCCAAAATGCAATGCCCTTTTTCGTTGCACAAAACTTGTTACATACAAAAAAAAACACATTTCTTGTTTAAAAACATAAAATCAGTTTTCTTGTTGTTTTGGATACCATTTATGTAATATTTGAAGAATTTTTTTAATTCTGTTACTTTTAAGAAATTGTGTTTACATTTATAAAACACTAATGAAATTTTTCGAAATATCGTATAATGATGTATTACCAAAGCCATATTTTCATGTATTGACACATTTTTACATGGTATTTATAATACTTATAGTCAACTTGGATGACAGTAATGTATCAGAACTAAAATTCTTCAAAAATTGATGCATAATTTGAGAAAAATGATGCAAATGCTGTAAATATCTCGATAGATTAAAAGTGAAAAATGCTATACATGTATTTTCTGAGAAATCTAAGTAAAAGAAATAAGTAAAAAGTCTCAAAAGTTATTGAGAATAAGCTAATATTTAAAAAAATAGTGCAAATACAGATTGTAATTCATAATTTTTTTGATGAAGTGACATTTTATAATAAAAATGCAATTATCTCAAAACAGTGTTTTTAAAAATGCGAGTACCATTTTCTCAGAACCTATTCAACGGAAGCACTTGCAATCTTCACTGAATATTACTGATATGTTAATATATATACTGAAGTGAACTTTTATTAATATACCGATAATATTTTTGTAAAAGTCAGTTATCGTGAAAAAAAATGACATTTTTCAAAAAATTCATAGTGATACATTACGATGAAAGTTTTTGAAAAAACTAAACAATATATTTGAAAAAGTTCACTTCAGTTTAAATAAAAAAGTCTAATTAATATACAGAAAAAAATTTAAGTCTGTACATTTAATATTTTATGAGAAAAAGGCACATAAAAATGCTCAATTTAACACTAGCGGGATAGGGGGTACCGACTTACCTTAATCATGGCATATTTAGCTATAAACCTATGATATCCATTAATAGCACCTAGAGACCTTTGTAAAGATTTTACATCAGTCGGTGGTTTTAAATTTTTAACTACCTCGATATTGCTGTTATCTGGAGTGACAATGCCATTAGAAATTTCGTACCCTAAAAACTGAAGTTTAGTTTGCAAGAAATAACACTTAAATGATTTTAATTTAATGTTTCTTAAACTGCAAATGGTAAAAATTTCTTTGATATGTTCTAAATGATCCGTGTAAATTTCGGAAAATATTATGATGTCATCAAAATAATTTGCAGCAAATTTAATTTTATGTTTAGTGAGGATTCGGTGTGTCATTCTTTGAAAAATATTGGGCACATTGCGCCAATTAAATGGTAACCATTCCACTATTGGTAACAAAGGGAGTTTCTCCGTATCATCTGGATGTATTGGTATGTACCAATAACCTGAAGCCATGTCTTATTTTGAAAAATAATATTACTTTGAGCTAATTTATCTATAAGTGCTTAAATTAAAGGAAGGGGTTCAGCATCTGATTCAGTGATTTGATTTAGTTTCCTAAAATTACACAATCTGCTCTTTCTTTGTTCATCCTTTTTATAAGCAATTGTTACTGGTGCAGAATACGGAGATGAACTTTCTTTAATTATCCCAGCCTTTAATCATTCATTAATTTGACAATCGAATTCTTCCTGTTTTTTTGCTGATGTTTTATATGCGCGTAATGATATTTGTAATTCTGACGTCAGTCTCACTCTGAGGTTCTATAATTATAGTTAAAACATAATATTTATCTTTTGCAAACACATCATCGTAACCTTCCAAAATTTCTTTAATTTAAAATATTTTCTCCAATATGTGTTGATTCCGATATATCTTCGACTTCAACCTGATAATGTGTGCACCCATTATCAGCATCCGTCTCGGATATAATCGAAAATTCCAGGAAATTGTTTTTATTTTTTGTATTTGCTCGTTCTATTTTTTAATACATTTATTTATTAATCCCTTCTTTCCTTCATACTTTAGAAAAATTTCCTTTTTTACCTTCTGCTCTATACTACATTCTTTAGTTCTATCATCTTTCATTTCAATTTCAAAAATACCTTCCTTAACCTTATTTCAGGATTGATATGCAAAGACAAGTCACTGCATTCAGAACTGGAGAAGTTGATCAAGTTTCTCCCTTTCTGGACAACAACTTGTTTCACACAATGAATTAACAACTGAAATTCAATGCAACTCTCTAAACCTAAGTCGGTGTTTAGTATGAAAAACCGTACCGATCTAACCAAGATACCAACTTTAAGGTCAAGAGTGCATGTTTGGTTACGTTTTAGTATTCCTTTGGTTTTTTTAACATTTACTACGTTATGTTCCTCAACTGAAACATTTAGTTCCTGTACCATTGCAACAGGAATAATATTTATAGTAGAGCCCGTATCTATGTTTAGTATTATTTTTTTCAATGAACTCGAGTTATCGTTTCTACCTTTTCCTTTATTCTGTGGGAAAGTTTGATTTCTTATGTAACCCCGGATACCAGCAATTGTCATTGTTTTGTTTGTGGTTGAGCTCTATACAGTTTATAACTACACGAATATCCCAAATGGAAAGCATTCATAATTCCTAACTGCACCAAAAACTTATACAGTAGAAAATTTACCCCCAAATCCCTATTTGTTTTGGGATCTTTTAACACCTTCGTGTAATTAAAATTCTTAGGTGTTGGGTTTTTAGTTTTAGCCTTACATTCGTAGGCCTTGTGGCCCAGTTGTTGGCAGTTATTACAATGAATTTGAGGCCGTTTTCCTACCTCGAAACTTGCATTAGACACATGATTAAATAATTCTGACTGCTTCATTTATCTTTTATATGTCTCATACACTCTCAACTTTGTTTTTTTTGTGTCGAATCGTTTATACCTTTAATAATATAAGTTATTAAAGCTTGTTTGTCAATTTTACTGTGCTCTGAAATTTTTTTCATTGAGTAAAAGCAATTTAAAAGGGGTTCATTACTTTTCATTTTACGTTTTTGTAACAATTCAAGAACCTCAGCCGAAATAAAAGGTATTTTAAACTCCTCCATTAACATTTCTTTTAATTGTTTCTACGAGTTAATATTGGATTTACTCCTAATAACTAATAACGCGTTTCACCTAAGACATCGTTTTGCATAAATAAATTTATGAGCTTCAGACAACGAGAGTAACTCTGCTTGGCTTTCAAAATTTTCAATCCAATTTAAAACATTTTTATGTCTTTCACCCTTTTAAGGAGTTAGTATACTCTCGATATCGTTAAAACTCACTATTAGTTTTTGATCATATTTGTTATTTAGACTATTGACATTGCTATCCATTTTTAAAAAATTACCATTACATTTTTTTTTGTCGTATTGCACTGATTGATAGAATTTCCTCAATTGATTTGTTTCTTTTTCTGATGTGTCCTTAGTCAAGGAATTTTTATGTGTCTCAAAATCGCAAAAGCAAGTTATAATATTTTTTGCTACTTTCGATTGCGTCCCTTCACCGGCGATGCTGAAAATATCACAAATTGTAATTAATTCATTTAATGTAAACTTATCAACTGTTTCTTTTATCATATCCAAAATTTCATTATCCCCAATTTTGAAATTAAATTCTTCGAAATTTAAAACTCTATTACGATTTAATCGCGTATTTTTATTCTTAAAAATTAATTGATCAAGCAATCTAACCATTAAGGCTTTGATTTCTTTCATTGCAACACGAATTACTTCAATATCACTCAAATACATTTTTAATTCTATAAATTAAAATATTATAAACGTAATTTCAATATAGATATCAAATTTTACTTAAGTTTCAAATTTAACTCACATTGCTTATTAACTCGACACTTTTGAATTTTTCTTTGAAATCATTCAAAAACATCCAATTTAATAAATAGGTTAAATTTTAAAATGGTCGTCATAAATATTTCCACAAGTATCGTTTAAAAATAAAACGCAATTTATTTAAATCCACGAAAAGAAAAAATTATTTTTTTTGGATACACTAATGATAAAAAGTTCTCATTAAAAAAACAATATCGACTGAAGGGGACAAGGAAAAACACTGACCTGATTTCTTGTATTTCATCATTTCTTTCCGACATTGAAGATTTACTTAGTAATCCACGATTGCTAAAACCGACGAGGAGTTTGAATACGATGACAGGCTGCATTAGTGCCTCGTTGGTGATTCGGTACTCCTGGTCTCAAACTTGACGATTCAATTTCAATTTTTTCTTAGCAGCAGGGCTTCTATAAGGCAGGCATGTCAAACTCATTTGATATCATGGGCCACATGAACTATTAAGTTGAGGGCCTCATGTTTCCAATGTTCAAAAGTTTAAACATGAATTTGAATGATCATATCCTTATTTATAAAACTCAATGTGGCACATGTTATACATACATAATCGTTTAATATTTCCTTTTATTTTTAAAACTATACATATTTTATATTGTTTTCTAAGAAGACAAAATACAATACGAAATACAATTTAATATTTCTTTTATAGGGTATTTGGCATCATATTTTCTCTCTACGCACACAAGTAATCAAAGCTTGTATAAGATTATTGAGCTGATGTAATTTTTAAAAAATGATGATAAATGTTTATCATTTAATCTTGGCCTTTCAGAATTTTTGTTATTTTTCAATAAAGGAAAATGATTCTGGCATAAATAAATGCTTCCAAGCACAGCCATTCATTATACGGGTAACTTTTTTCCCTCAAGGAACACTTTGTCTCAAAACTTCTTTAAATGCATCAAAAATATGTATTATGTATAATACATGGCTCGACTCTATTATTTCATCACCTCTGCTGGTAACAAAATTTTGACTTTGCGTACACTTTAAATCTTTTTTTATTTGAGCGGGACATAATATTTTTTTTAAATCTAAGCTGCCATCGATTCTAAGCTGAACCCTAAATTCTTAAAAAACTTTTGTGAAAAATGAAAAATAGTGTAAAAGGGTACATCGATATCAAATTTTACGAAATTAAAATAAATTTAAAATGAGAACTAACAAGAAAGGAGTAATTATTTTATAAGTATTATAAAGTTTTAATTACATACACGCCCCCATAAATTTCTCTAAATACTACATCCAACAGATTTCATTCCTTTCGATTCTAAGCTGCACCCGATTTTCGGTAGCATTTACAATGGGAAAAAAAAGTACGGCTTAAATTCGAGTAAATACGGAAATTCTTCCGCTTTAATTAATCATTTACTAATAAATTCATCTTTAGTAAATGGTTTCGATCTATGCTTACGATTAAAAAGTGATAATATATCACTAGTTTTTACTGCACAGTTGTATTGTCTTCAACAAATTTAGGTGTCTGTGGTAGCCTAGCGGTCATGGTTACGAAATCGAGTCACACACACACTTACGAGTCTGAGCCTTGTACCAATGAAGCCGATGCACGCTTTAAATATTTCGAGGCTAAAACGTCCTCCCACTGGTGTGATATGGAAGTTAGGAGAGGGTGTTTCAGCGCAGTAGTCGACCTCATCACTTGACCATAGTCCGTCGCCAAACGCCCTCGAGTTGCTGAACAATGAGACGTTAATATTCACTCTCACTCAAGAAATGTTGGAATTGAAATTAACTCTTAAAAAAATGAAAAAATGCATTCACTACAACTCACAAAGTTTCACAACATATTTGCCATAGTTTGTTTTAAAATTTGTGACATCGTACCTTTTAAAATTATATCCCTTAGCAACTGAATTACAATTTAGTTTTTATACGTCAGGCACAATATTTTATTTTTGGTTTGGGCATAAAAATATTGCAGTTCCATTTATCTTGAAAATTACGATGTTCATCTTCAGTTTATCCTTTCTTACTCTGTTATTGAAGATTATGTTTTTATTAAATAACTTTTTAGTTTAATATGAATAAAAGCCAAAATTCCCTTTCATTCTCAAACTATTGAGTAAACACTACATTTTGTCTTGGCCATCTTAGGGTTTTTAAATTTTAAAAAATAATGTTTAAACTGCTTCTGACGCTATTCGTATCTCACTCATTGGAAACTTCAAAGAGAAATACAAGTCGCACGAGCGATGAATCGTAGTGAAATTTATAACAAATAATTTTTATTAAATTCTTAAATGCATTTATGAATATTAATTTATCATAGTAAAATTAAATGAAAAAAATTTAATAAAATATTAAAAATTGTTTTCATTTAAAGGCTATTTCTATAATTAATAAGGATTTTAAAAAATAAGAATAGATAACACAGAGAGTGAGAGGTTAATATGTTGTAAGTTTTCCGGAATTAAACTTTAAAATAAAAAAAACTTTAAAGATTGATTTTTTAAACTGTAATTAATTTTGTAAAATGTCTGCGTGGGCCGCAATCTATGTACTGGCAGGCCGCGTGTTCGACATGCCTGTTCTAGACACTAAGTCTTCAGGGAAGGTTTAGTGTCTGGATAGAAAAGGATGAACTATTGCATTCATCTTGCATCATTAAGTTTTACACATGAAAGGTTGCAAGTTTATATATCTATTTTTATATTACATATATAAGTACATAGTAATAAATACTTCATAATATATATTGCATGTAATTTTCGTTATTTCTTGTTCATTGAAACGGTTATAGCCATTTGCAAAAATTACTAAAAAAATTTTAACCTAAACGTTCTAAAACGTTTTGGTTAAATATTTTTAGGTTTTTTTAACCTAAACGTTCTAAAACGCTTAGGTTAACCTAATTCTAAAATGTTTAAAAAAAGATTTTTAGAATGTAGTCCTACATTGTTTGTTGATTTTAAAGAAAAAGACTTGATTGTTAAGTGGATGAATGAGCTAGCTACAAGTCTCAGTATAATTAACGATCGAATAATGGAATAAAAAAAATATTTCTTCGCTAATACATAACGACTTAAATCATGCAGAAATGTATTTAATTGCTTTAGGTGAGAGTAATGATGTAAATGGTTATGCACAATGAGCAGTGTTTGCTCGGAATACATATGGAAATATATAATGAATGAAGAGTTAATAAAACTAATGACATTGAAAGGAAACTGTACCGGTGCTTGATATTTAAGAATTTATATTGCATTTAAAGAAAAGGATAATTATTTGAGGTTAGATTCACTCAATTTAAAAGTTTGGAAAATACTTTTCACTTTATTTTATATCCATACAAAAAAGAATTTGAAACAATGGAGTTAACCGAATTCATATGACTAGGTATCGATAATTCACAAATGGAATCAGTTTAATTTCGAAGCAGCGTAGTGTGGAAAACACAATTTGAAGATTTCTGAAGTAGAAGGAAAATTATGTGAATATTGACCCCGCAGTAAAAACTGAAAATATTGTATGAAACTTATGGGTTTTTTTTACCAAATAGAGTTTTATATCAACGAAAGCACTTGTTAATAATGTTTGGGTCCACATATTCATGAAAAAATTTTCTTCAATGACCTCTGTAAAATCTTCTAATAGAAAAGGACTTGACAGGGAATAATTAACTGCAAAACGTGTTACACTAATGAATACGAAATACGAACCTAATATTAAAAAACTGTCTAAAATTAAACAGCAAAAGATATTGCATTATATACTTCATAGCCCCCCCCCCAATTTTGTTTCATATATATATATATATGAAATATCTCAACGACCCAGTAACAACAACTATGCCATTCAAGATCTTTATTTAAAGCATGGGGCTTCCTTCCTAGGGAGAACACTGGAAGAACGTGTTATAAAGCTATCGAACAATCATAAGAGTCCCGACTTTGGGGGACAACAATATTTAAATAGGAAAAGTAGGAAGAGGGAGCGAACAGGCAAATTCCACTAAACCCGTGATTTATTAGGGGGGTTCCAGGACCTTAACTGGTTCTGTGCTTCTAGACAGATGCGTTACTAAGTCTACAGGGAAGCTGTAGTGTCTGGAGGGAAAAGGATGTTAAATTATATTCCTGAGTTACTTCTAACAAATTGGGGCAGGGACACCTTTAGAAGATTCATTATTTTTAGATCTTAGACGTGTAACTATTCTCTCACCCAACCTCTCAACCTTATCATTGGTCTCTGGTCTATGAGCTGTAGTTAATAACTGTTTAGTGTTATTATGTTTAAATAATTTTTAAAATCAGAAGATGTGAAAGCGGCATTTCTGTCACTTATAATACATTTCGTTATTTGAATCTGAAAAATTTGTGTTAGAAAACTAGTGTACGTTGCTGTAGTAACTGATTTTGAAGCAAATGTCCAGATACATCTACTATGATGATCAATGAGTAAAGTTAAATATTTTTTATATGAATTGTAATAGTTCAGACCACCTACACTATCTATCGCAATTAATTGGAAAGGCTCATCCACAGGAGGCACGGCCTGTAAGAGACCAAATCTTTTTTGTCGAGATTTCTTATTAACCTGACATGTGTGGCAATGTTTGATAAAATTAGTAGTGTGTGTGTGTGTGTGTATGTCCTCAGATATATTTTACCAATAGTAAAGTGGAGTGATTAAATTAAATGTTTTTTTGAATTCCTGGATGACCAAATGTTTCATGAGCACTTTTAAGTAAAGAAAATGGACAGCTATTTTAATAAAATTTTTCTTACGCACACATAAGACATTATTAATTTAGATAAAGATTCCTGTTAACATCTCTTTTCTGGTCCTCTTTTATTTCTCCAACTGCAATACATGAGACACGTGGTTTGTTGCAACGCACTCACTTTGTGTTTTTCTCTGCTATATCTCTAGAGAGCATATCTGCTTCGAAGTTTGGGGTATCTTTTGTATATTTAATATCATATTCATACATACTTACATAATTGTAAAAACCAGCCGAACAATCTTCCTTTAAAGCTTTTTACATTTTTGAGCCAGACTAGGGCTGCATGTTCGGTATGTATAATAAATTTTTCCCAAAAAGATAATGGTGAAAATTATTTAAAGAGTCTACTATGGCGAGATACTCCAGCTCCGTAATCCCATAATTTTTTCATAATCCTTTAATAGAGCGTGAGTGGAATGCTACCGGGTGTAAATCACCAATGCTATCTGATTGCTTCAAAACCGCTTTTACACCAGTTAAACTTGCAACAAAAAGGTGACATTCACTTTTCGGCTTAAAAATTTTCAAAGTGGGTTTACAAATCAAGCTTGTTTTTAAAGTTCAAAAGATTCTTGGAATTCATTTGTCCACTTCCAAGTTAAGTCTTTTTTTAGTAACTGGTTCAAAGGATGCTTAATCATCGCATATTTAGCTATAAACCTATGGAATCCATTAATAGAACCTAGAAACATTTGTAAAGATTTTACATCAGTCGGTGGTTTTAAATTTTTAACTACCTCAATATTGCTGTTATCTGGAGTGACAATGCCATTAGAAATTTCGTACCCGAAAAACTGAATTTTAATTTTTGCAAAAAATAACACTTAGATGACTTGAGTTTAATATTTTCTAACCTGCAAATGGTAAAAATTTCTTTGATATGTTCTAAATGATGCGTGTAATTTCCGGAAAATATTATAATGTTCTCAAAATAATTTGCAGCAAATTTAATTTTATGTTTAGTGAGGATTCGGTGTGTCATTCTTTGAAAAATATTGGGCACATTGTGCCAATTAAATGGTAATTTTAGCCATTCATACATTCCACTATTGGTAACAAATGCGAGTTTCTCCGTATCGTCTGGATGTATTGGTATGTACCAATAACCTGAAGCTATGTCTAATTTTGAAAAGTAATTACTTTGAGCTAATTTATCTATAAGTGTTTTAATTAAAGGTAGTGGTTCAGCATCTGATTAAGTGATTTGATTTATTTTCCTAAATACAACAACAAACAATCTGCTCTTTTTTTGTTCATCTTTTTTATAAGCAAGTGTTACTGGTGCAGAATATAGAGATTAACTTTCTTTAATTATCCCAGCCTTTAATAATTCATTCATTTAAAATCGAATTCTTCCCGTTGTTTTGGTGATGTTTTATATGCGTGTAATGATATTTGTAATTCTGACGTCAGTCTCACTCTGAGGTTCTATCCTTATAGTTCCAACATCATATTTATCTTTTGCAAACACATCATCGTAACCTTTTAAAATTTCTTTTAGCTTAAAATTTTCTCCAATATATGTTGATTCCGATATATCTTCGACTTCAACCTGACAATGTGTGCACCCATTATCAGCATCCGTCTCGGATATGCTCGTTCTATTTTTTAATTTATTTATTTATTAATCCTTTCTTTCCTTTATACTTTAGAAAAATTTCCTTTTTTACCTTCTGCTCTATACTACATTCTTTAGTTCTAACATCTATCATTTCACTTTCAAAATTACCTTCCTTAACCTTATTTCAGGATTGATATGCAAAGACAAGTCACTGCATTCAGAACTGGATAAGTTGATCAAGTTTCTCCCTTTCTGCGCAACAACTTGTTTCACACAATCAACAACCACAACTGAAATTCAATACAACTCTTTAACATTATGAGAGCATAAGGTAAATCAATGTTTAGTATGAAAAACCGTACCGATCTCACCAAGCTACCAACTTTAAGGTCAAGAGTGCATGTTTGGTTACGTTTTAGTATCCCTTTGGTTTTTTTAACATTTACTACGTTATATTCCTCAACTAAACATTACCATTGCAGGAGGAATAATATTTATAGTAGAGCCCGTATCGATTTTTAGTAATATTTTTTCCAATGAACTCGAGTTATCGTTTCTACCTTTTTCTTTATTGTGTGGGAACGTTTGGTTTTTTAAGTAACCAGATACAAGTAATTGTCATTGTTTTTTTTGTGGTTGAGGAGTTGTTTGAGCTCTAAACGGATTATTAATCCCCAATGAAAAGCATTCATAATTACTAATGGTGCGCAAAACGTATAAGGATTTGGAAGTAAATCTTGTACTGTATGTGTCGTGGGATCTTTTTAGACCTTCGTGTAGTGAAAATTCTTAGCTTTTGGGTTTTTAATTTTAGCCTTACATTCGTAGGCCTTGTGGTGCAGTTGTTGGCAGTTATAACAATGAATTTGAGGCCGTTTTCCAACCTCGATACTTGCATTAGACACATGATTAAATAATTCTGACTGCTTCATTTCTCTTTAATATGTCTCATACACTCGAAACTTAGTCTTAAATTCTACTATAGAAGTACATCCAAATAACATTGTTTTTTTTGTGTTGAATCGTTTATACCTTTAATAATATAAGTTATTAAAGCTCTTTCGTCAATTTTACTGTGCTTTGAAATTTCTTTCATTGAGTAAAAGTATTCTAAAGGGGATTCATTACTTTTCATTTTACGTTTTTGTAACATTTCATGAACCTCAGCCGAATTGAAAGATATTTTAACTTCCACCATTAACAGTTCTTATAATTGTTTCCACGAGTTAATATTGGATTCAATACTAATAACGCGTTTCCCCTAACCCATCGTTTTGCATAAATAAATTTATGAACTTCAGACAACGAGAGTAACTCTGCTTGGGCTTCAAAATTTTCAATCCAATTTAAAACATTTTCCTGCCTTTCACTCTTAAAAGGAGTTATTATACTCTCGATATCGTTAAAACTCACTTTTAATTTTTGATCATGTTTGTGATTTAGACTAGTAACATTGCTATCTATTTTAAAAAAATTATCATTACAGTTTTTATTTTCGTATTGCCCTGATTGATTGCATCTCCTCAATTCATTTGTTTCTTCTTCTGATGTCTCATCAGTCGTTAAGGAATTTTTAAGTGTCTCAAAATCGCAAAGGCAAGTTATAATATTTTTTGCTACTTCTGATTGTGTGTCTCCCTTCACCAGCGATGCTTAAAATATCGCAAATTTTAATTAACTCATTTAATGTAAACTTATCAACTGTTTCTTTTATCATATCTAAAAATTAATTATCCCCAATTTTTAAATTAAATCTTTCGAAATTTAAATCTATTGCGATTTAATCGGGTATTTTTATTCTTAAAAATTAATTGATCAAGCAATTAACCCGTTGAGGCTTTGCTTTCTTTTAGTGTAACACGAATTACTTCAATATCACTCAAATATATATTTAATACTTTAAAATAAAATATTATCAACGTAATTTCAATAAAGATATCAAATTTTACCTAAGCTATAAATTTAAATCAAATTGCTTATTGACTCGACACTTTTGAATTTTTCTTTGAAATCATACAAAAAACATCAAATTTAATAAACATATTAAATTTAAATTTTAACCAAGTTGTCATAAACATTTAAATTAAATTATTTATTGATGACACTTTTGAATTTTATTTTTAAATCATATAAAAATATCAAATTTAATAAATAGGTTAAATTTAAATTTTAAAATGGTCGTCATAACTATTTCCACAAGTATCGTTTGACATTTTAAACGCAATTTAATTAAATCTATTAAATGAGTGTATGCAAAATAATTTTTTTGGATACATTAATGATGAAAAGTTCTTACCAATAAACATTATCGACAGAAGGAGAAAAGGAAAAAACACTGACCTGATTTCTTGTATTTCATTATTTCTTTCCGATATTGAAGATTTGCAGAGAGATCAGTGTCAATAATCCATGATTGCTAAAACCGACGAAAAGTGCGAATTCGATGACTGCGTTGTAGTAGTTTCCAGCATTTTGTGCCTCGTTGGTGATTCGGTACTCCTGGTCTCAAACTAGACGATTCAATTTCAATTTTTTTTTAGAAGCAGGGCTTCTATAAAGTATTACTCCTCCGATATAACTCACTATTTTTCGCTATATATCCTTGTCTCAACAGTTCTTACAATTCATTTCCATATCTTTTGGGTCGTTGAGATTTTCCGTTATTTTTTAATGTTCGTCTTATGCCGGTAACACATTTTCAGCTTCCGAGTATTCGATGAAATCCTGTCGACTTGAAATATCTCAACGACCCAGTAACAACAACTATGGCATTCAAGAGCTTTACTCAAAGCATGGGTTTTCCTTCGTAGGGAGAACACTGGAAAAATGTGTTACAAAGTTATCTAACAGGCAGAAGACTGAGGGACAGCGATATTTAAAAAGGGAAAGTAAGGAGTGGCAGCGAACAGGCAAATTCCCCCAAAACCCTTGATTTATGGGGTTTTCCAGGACCGTACTGGTTCTGTGCTTCTAGACAAAGTCGTAATTAAGTTTACAGGGAAGGTTTAGTGTATGGAGGGAAAAGGATGACGAAATATTGAAATCATCTTGCATCATTAAGTTTTACATTAAAGGTTACGAATATACATATCTATTTTTATGTTACATATATATCTCTGAAAGTGCAGAAGATCTAATTCCTTTAACTCTTATGTTTTTAATTGATAATCGAAATCTTAATATTAATGACGGACATGGTAGAGATAGGACATTTAAGAAAACGGATCAGATATAGAACAGAGTTGCTGAAAGATTTAGGACATAATTTCCGAAAAGAATGTTTGAGTTTAATTATTCAAAAACATTCATGAACCCAAAATTAGTGACTTTCTATTAATAGGAGAGGACAGTAAAAAAGGATTGAATAGGTCTTCGCCGACAGAGGTAGATGTGTTGCCAGGTCGCGACATAAAAATTCGTACCGTTAATAATAATAAAAAAAAGTCTTTAGTTTCTCCGAAACCTGTGCAACGAATTTTTACACTAGAATGGTTGTGGCTTACGCTGTGGATGTAGGAAATATGAGTTACAATGTTCTTCAGCTTGTGTGGTCACTGTAATGTGCAAGCTTTAGTGGAGATTAGGTGCATCGTTCTTTGAAAATATTGGGCGTATTGCGCTAACCAAATGGTAGTTTTAGCCATTCATACAATCCACTATTGGTAAAAAAAACGAATTTCTTATTATCGTCTGAATGTATTGGCATGTGCAGATAACCCGAAGTCGTGTCTAGGTTTGAAAAATAATTACTTTGAGTTAATGCATCTAGTGTTTCAATCAAAGGAAGGGGTTCAGCGTCTGATTTAGTGATTTGGTTAAGTTTCCTAAAATTAATACAAAATCTGCTCTTTTTCTGTTCATCCTTTTTATAAGCAAGTGTTACTGGGACAGAATATAGGGATGAACATTCTTTAATGATCCCAGCATTTAATGCGTTATTTATTTGACAATCAAATTCTTCCCGTTGTTTTCGGGACGCTTAACCGCACTTAATGATATTGGTAACTCTGATGTTAGTCTCATTCTCGATGTTTCTATTCTTATATATAGTTCAAACATTATATTTATCTTAAACAAACACATCATCGTAATATTCCAAAATTCCTTATCCCAAATTTTTCCAATGTCTTTTGATTCCGACTTATCTTCGACTTCAATCTGATAATGTGTGCACCCATTATCAGAATCCATCTCTGATATATTCGAAAATTACAGGACATTGTTTTTATTTTTTCTCTTTGCGCGCTTTATTTTTTACTACATTTATTTATTTATCCTTTCTTTCCTTTTTACTTTAGAAAAATTTCCTTTTTTACCTTCTGCTCTATACTCCATTCTTCAGTTTTATCATTTTTCATTTCAATTTCAAAAATACCTTCCTTAACCTTAGGTTTGATATGCAAAGACAAATCGCTGCCTTCAGAACTGGAGAAGTTGATCAAGTTTCTCCCCTTCTGCACAACAACTTGTTTCTCACAATCAATTACCACAAATAAAATTCAATAGAATTCTTTAACCCTGACAGAGCATAAAGTAATTCGTTGTTTAGTATGAAAAACCGTACCGATCTAACCAAGCTACCAATTTTAAGGTCTGAAGTGCATGTTTGGATAACACTGGAAACTCAGAGGGGGTCATTTTGACCCAAAAGCAATTTTGTTTCCAATTTTCTCAAAAACTTACAAACGGAATTGGAAAAAAAATTCTTGACTTTTCCTATTTCTGTACCAACAAAAACCTGCGAAAATATGATATGTTAAATACCTATCATTTTTTTTGTTTCTAATACTTTGTACTGCGGAATGGTTGAATTTGACCCCATTATAATCACAAGTAATAAATTTGCATTTCAAACTTTTTTGGAATGAGAAAAGCTTTTTCAGACCTCTTTCCATTTCCCATATGTAAGCAAAACAATACTTAAGGTCTGTAGATTGATACAGATAACAGAAGAATAGCTGAGAAGTTTGTAGTATTAGCCTATTTAAGTTTACGTTATAGCTCACGAATAAAAAAATCTCTTTATATTACATATATAGTGAATTAATAGTAGGAAATGAAAAAAGAGCATGATTTGTCTTCACTGTTTAAACATTGCACACCCTGTTTATTTCAAAAACCGGTTTTTGATGGCAGCTTTCGTCATTGTTTTAACAGTTACATTTTTACAACAATGGAGACTAATCTAAATTGGCGTCAAAAGCTGGTAATTAATTAAATTAATTTTAATTTAATTAATGAATTATAATTGAACTGATTGGATGAATATATAGTTTTGTTATCAACGACTGAAAATTTGGACAGGATAAATTTCTATATAAATATAAAGAGATTGATCGAATTGCAGGGATTGGAAAAAAATGTATCTTAAAATGATACGTTAGATAATACCGACATTTGATTGCACTGTAGTGAATTCACTTTATACATTCTAATATAACGAAGATTCCTCGATTCCTTTTTTAATTGCACCGAATTTTACAGTTTTTCAAAATTGTAATCACAATATATAAAACGAATTTTTACACATGTTTAATGTAAAACACTACTCCCTAATTTATATTTAACCCGAGAGCAGTTGGGCGGGACACAGTCACCCCTTCGAAATATTTAATTCTGAGAAATAAATTATTTGTTATCAATGATTTTGTCAGTATACTTCAATATAACAGTCTTCATAGGACCTAAAATGAATTTGGCACATCACTCGTTTATCTATTTGGCAAACGTTTTTTCACGACCGTAAGGTACGCGTGAATCGTTTCTTATCGGAAGTGCGAGAGTTACTGGGGTGTATGAATAAAAAATATTCCCATTTTCTTAGTGCTAAACAAGTTATGAAATTTATTATACAAGGTTTTTTGTTGAATTGAAGACCGTTATGAATACATCTTATGGAAATAGGCTCTAGAAGTAGATACCTATTGATAAAAATCTTTTTTGAACTATTAGAATGATTTGAGATTTGGCATGCATGTTTATTTTGTTGAGCAAAGATTCACAAAAAATCTTTTCATGGAAATCCACTTTGTAGGTTACACGAGCGTAACAGAGATAATTCAAATTCAATTTTTTAAATTAAAGTCCTGTCTCTTAAAAATCAAAAGTGAGGGTTCAATCAAACCTTTAATAAGATACCAGTAATTTTTACACAAGCAGCAAACAAAATTAGCGACACAGGTGGGTTAGGGATAGTAAAGATGTATACTTTTTTTTCAATACAAGAACTTTTAATCTATATGTATAACAATCTATATGTATATGCAATTCTAAAAGGTATTTCGTATGAAATTTTAATCAAACTGCAAGAAAACCACTTACAAGCACATTTTCATCATAGAACCTCAAAATACCTTTTGCAAATTTTTTCTCTAAAATTAAGGCTATTTATTTCCAGAAAGGCGGTTATTTGTTTTTCGTTACACAGTTCTACATGTACAAACAGATTAGCATGTTGATATGCTTATTAGTTAAGTCATAATTCATTTAACACATCCAGAAATACACACCAATAGACAAACCTGATTGCTTTTCCTTAGTAGCGATCTTAACAGTGAATCACTTAACAGAAAAAATGTTGGAGATGAATCAGAAATAATTAATTCACACACACATGAAAGGAAACTAATAATTCTTGAACTTAGAACTTCAGTTAGAGCAAGATTTTAGTTTTCGAACATAAAATAATTAAAGCAACACCGAAATGAAAAACGGCGATTTATGATTAGATAAATTTAAAAAGATTAAATCTGTTCCATTTTTTTAGGAAAAAAAACGAACAAGCACTATAATGCTTTATGGCAGTCAAGTATAAATATATAAAAAATTATATAATCTTTAAATTTTTACCATTAGTATGATTTTTTTCTAACGTTTGTCGGAAGAATCCGCAAAACCGACGTGAGCAGAAGGAGTACTGAAAAAATAAAAACATATTTCAAAATAACTTTAAATGTACATCAGAAGATGTACATTTAATAGAAAATTTAAGTAGCATATTTCAGAAATATTCAAGTAGCGTAGTTGACTAAGCAATGCCTTTTAGGTTTCTTTCGGAATGCTGGGGAGAAAAACGAATTTTTCGACTTACCTGAAAACACTGGAAATGTCTTTAAAATTAAGCGGCTAATGGTTTTCTATCTTACGTGCTGAACTGTTAAACCGGGTTGAATTTTGAGTTATTCTTCGATCCGAGACATCAAATATCTCTGGAAGCCTAACAAAAGGATCCTCAAGGATTGTCGCATTTCCCAACCGGTCTTCAAAGGTTATTGCGGCATCTTTGGTCGAACCTGTCTTCATATCACTTTTGTAAGCCTTCTTGAAATAGCCAATTTGTTCTATTTGACCTGTAGTGGCAATTGAAGTTTTAACAGAAGGACATGCTAAGAAGGCCTTTTGATCATTAACGTCGTACTACGTGTCAAAACGATGTTTACCGACAAAGAAAATTGACTTTAGTTAATTGTCGAGGAGGACACCATCTCCGAGCTTCCACGTCGAATCTTTCAAGCCTATCGACAGATTTGGTGTGCTACACTACTCTTGTCTTCAGAGGCCCAAGGACTTGTCGGAAGCAACGCCAATAACAAGCTCATGACCATATCTACAGGTGGGGCCAAAGAAATAACTCTAGCTCTTTCCCGAGTCGTTGAAATTGAACCATGGCTTCGATTCTATCTTGCTATTATTTAGGCCAAACATTGTATGGCCGAAAAAGTTTAACTCGTTTCTTATAAATAAACATCAAATTTAAGAGTAGAGCCTTTAGAGTAGATTTTTGCGATCCTCTAACTACCAGATGTTATTAAAATGACATCCTGCAACGCCTTTTATATATCGTCTTCCAGAGTTTGTATAATATCTCCTTTAGGACTGAGGATTACCTTCCTTTCTGATCAATTTTAATATTTTACTGTTTTGGCAAACATATCCTCCAGTTTGGAGATGAAAAAAATTGAGCTTCAAGTATAGGATCCATGCGGTTAATGTGAAAATCAGATGCATGAGTATGTTAAAAGACTGAATACTGACATCAGAACTAAAATTAAGATACTGGGTGCTTTTATAAAATGCATTCACTCTGAATTACTATAACAGGAAAAATAACAGAAAACTTCAAAAATTAAAATGAACAAATGTACAGCCGGAACTTCTTTGCTGTTTTGGGTCTACGCGCAAAGCAGTACTTGGCGCGATAAAGAAATCACGCCAAGCAGCGCATGTCATTGGAATGGAATTCAAGATGACAACCTAGTGGTAAGATATCGTCAGGAAAATAATTTTAAAGAACTGTTTTGAAATAAAGCGAAATCTATTTCAAATGAAGGGTATAGGCAGAGATTGAGAATAACCAAGATCTATAAATAATGAATATCAATATAATCTAAAAAATGATATTTACTAATATTATGCAGTATATAATTTTCTTATTAAATAAAAATAAAATTATGTTATCTCATAATATTATATAGTGATAATTTATTTATAATCATAATGCAATTTAACAGTAATTTTTAAAAGGAATAAAACATGTTGTAATATTATAGGCAAGAATACTGGTATAACATAATTACAATAATCTAACATAATGTAATATGAATGAAAAATATTAAAAAATAATTACAAATAAAGAACTTCAAAGTAAAATTTATCATAAAATTTATTTTGTATTAATTATTTAAACGACATTACGTAACAGCTAAAGCATGCATTCTGATTGTGGATGTATTGTAAGGTTGAAAATAAAAGATGCAACATTCTATTTTGGCTATTTTTATGACCGCGGTAGCTTAATTTTTCTAGTCATGAATACAGGACAAACTTGTCATAATTTCGAAGCATTAAGACTCGCCTTGAAGAGACTGTAGCACACTAAAAATATTTTGCATCTCACGTTGAGGTGGAAGTTAGGAGAGTGATGCCAGCTCAGTAACGTCCTCATTTATTGACTTTTCATAAAAATCACGAGATTCGTTGCCAGTGGCCCTTCTGCTTCTTTACACTGCAAAGTTAAACACTGACTCACTCAGCTACTTTTTTAAAAACAAAGCCTATGTCACATGTTGGCATGAGTGTATTACACAAACGTATTCGAGACTGCTGCGCTAAAACTGGTTAGTATGAGATTTAATTATACAGTAGAATCCCGTATGATGTGTATCCTTATCATGAAAATCTGACAGAACACGATGGAAAAAAATGCTCTTGGAGTTTATGTAGAGCGAATAAATTGTTCCCAGTAACGTTATTTATCTTACGTCTATAAAATATCTTTAAAGAAGATGGCAACGAGTCAAAATAAAAAAAAATGAGATTTGAAACAGAACGGCATACGAGAGTTCATAGGACGGATTTCTCGTACGCAATTAGTGAAATTTATATTTTGTGAAATGATTAAGGGAGGATTAAATCATCAAAAGAATGTCAACTTTCCTTAATTATTTGTATATTCCTCAAAACTTGTATTTATATTAAATGCACGCTGGTATTACAGTCTTAAATTTAAATACCCCTCCAACAAAAAAAACTTTCAAGGGGGGGGGGAACTCCAGAAAAGTTCCATTTTTAAACCGAAAAGTTATTGATGTTAAGGTGACCGACTAGGTTGTGTAGAGTTTTTTTAATAGGTGTTTGGCATTAAAACCAATAGGGGGAAAATATAAATATAAATTTTGAGGAAGAAGAATAGACACAAATAAAACCGGAGAATCTTTTTATAAAAATTACTCTATCCAACCTAAAAAATTTTTTTAAAGTTTTTTGAAAAATAAAGTTATGGTAAATTGTGCACTAAAAATGGCATATCTCCAAACCAATGTAAAAAAGATTGATTGAAATTCATAACACTGATGCGATAATCCCTTTAAAGTGTAACAAACCCCCGGTTTTAAGATATTTGCAGTAAATCATATTTTAAAGCGAGTTTTAGCTTAGAACACGAAGTAATTTTGATGAAAAATCATTAACTTCAAACATGAAATATATGAATAGTCATAAAATATTTATTCCTAAAAACATTTTTATCCTGGGGTTCGTAGGACTTCAAATGGATTAAGAAGTATAATTAATTATGATCTCTTACTAAACATTAAGAATTTTGCAAAAAATTTAGCAAAAACTCATATTTTTCAAAAACAAACATGTTATTTATTTAATAATTGAGACTTTTAAGATTATTTATGTTCTTTTAAAAAAATAAAATTATTCGGAAAATCAATTTTTAAAAAAACAAGTTTCCAAACTTAGTCGGATATCTTAAATAAATATAAACCAATATGGAATGAGTACCACGAATACTAAATTACGAAAAGAGGAGAGCAAAAACAATGAGACTCATAAAACAATGCAAGCATGAAATATTAAAAACTAACTACTAAAATATTAAATATAAAATCATATTTTGTAAGCTATAAATTCAGAGAGAATGATTTGAAAATTGTTTCTCCAATTTAACAGTTTGAGTTTGGCAAAGCGCCGTCACGCTTTGCTTATGTTAAATTTGAATTCAATTCAGTAAAAGAATGTCTTCTTTAATTTGAATAATTTTATTCATTAAAAATAAATTTTAAGAAAGGAAATTATCCTATAGAAATTAAAAACTAACATTATTGAAGCTGCATATTTATTTAATAAATGGATAGTAAAATTTATTGGAAATCTTTGAAGTAGTGTTGGAATTGATTTCTAACAAAATTAAATTCATTTCCAACAGCTTGTCGTTTGTATTAAACTACACTGGTGTCTAAAAGTTAAGCATAAATCGTAAAATACAAAAACATGGAGTAAATATTAGTAAAATTATTCCAAATTTCTTGCGAATATTAATTGGGTGAAGAAGAAACTTTCGATTTATGCAAAACTTTTCAATCGACTACGTCCTGCGCGAAACACCGGCGCATGTCGGAACGCGGAGAAACAGATTCACGCAGCATAGGCAGTTCAGACAAGTTTCGTGCAACTGCTGTGCGAAGGAACATTGATAACCATCAAACAAGGTGAATGATGGAACAGACGCCAATTGGACATGTTTACGAAAGGAAGAATCGTTGGACTGCTGGAATCCTTACCATCACAAACCAAAGTGTCTCATTCTGAATGTGGACCAGTCTGTGATCTCAAGACTGTGGCAGATGTTTCAAAGAACCCCGGGAGATGTTACCTGACAACCAGTATCAGGTCGACCAAGAGTCACAACCCCTCGCCAAGACCAATATCTGGTAATAAGTGCGTGACGTCAGAGGGGCAGTACTGCCAGAGCACTGGGTTAGCGCTCACAGTCGCCACAGGAATACGAATTTCGAGACAAACTGTTTACATGAGACTCAATCATGCTGACCTGTATGCCAGAAGACCAGCAGTTTGCATTCCCCTCACGTCTGCGCATAAACGCGCATGTTTGAACTGGAGTTCGAAACATCAACATTGGAGTGTGGGTGAGTGGGCCAATGTGATGTTCAGTGACGAGTCCCGGTTTAGTCTGAGTAGTGATTCTTGGCGGGTAACGATATGGAGAGAACGTGGAACACGTTTTGAACCAAGAAACATAACGGAAAGACATTTTCCATCAAGGGAAGTAATAGTATTGGCAGGCATCATGATTGACGGCCACACAGACCTCCCCCTCTCTTTGACACGGGGCATGTGACTGCTCAAAGACGAAGTTCTTGAGCCTTATGTTCGCTTGTATCGAGATGCTGTCGGTCCTGACTTCATATTCATGGATGATAATGCGCCATGTCACCGAGCGGCGCTGATTGATGACTTCCTTGAAACGGAAAACATCCAGCACATGTCGTGGCCTGTGAACACCCCTGATTTAAATCCTATCGAGCATGTATGGGATATGCTCGGGAGACAAATTGCAGCCCTTTCGCACCCACCAAGCTCCGTTACAGAACTGGGTTCCAAGAAGCTTGGAACCCTTTGAGCCCACAACTCATTCATCATCTCATAGCAATTATGGTAATTCGCTGTGCAGCGTGCCTGGCTGTCAGAGGTGACCACACGCCTTTTTAAACTACAGCATCAGTATTTTATTTAATGTTTTCTTTCATTTTTTCTTTAAAGTGTGAATCCTTGCTATCCTCATTTTTCTTTCAAACTGCTACTTTGGATAATAAAATTAATTATTATCCTTCTTTTGATTTGCTTCCTTATTTTATAACCATTTTACACTCTCATATCACGTTTCCTACCATTCTGATTTACAGTTCCTTTTTTATTCACATAATTATCAATTATGCTTAACTTTTGGACACCTGTGTATATACATGTTTTACGCATACATTTTTTATGCTGTATTATATATGTATATATATCAATACATAATAATTATAGTTAACTCATTCAGGACTATGATCACATATGCGTCATCACTTAAGAGAGCACATTACGTGAGATTGCATTTTTCCTTTTTTCAGGCCTGTGATCACACCGGTGTGATCAGAATTTAGAGCTTATGGAATTTGGAATGATTATAAACTATAAAAAATTTAGTGTTTTATTACAGTAAATATTTTATATGAATATTTTAAAAATGGAACAGGCTTAACAGGAAAAACGACTTGATCCTGAATGTGTTAATTATATAAAATTTAATATTTTACAAAAAGAAATAATGACTATGCATTTCATTCCGTACTTTTAGCATATAGATACAAAAATTTTTCAGCACTCAAATAGGCAACGGATCTGCTTAAGCCAGTGCTTGTCACACTAGTGGCGGCCCAATTTTCATCGCCCCTTCTCCTTCAATGCTATAATAATGTATTTTGATGCTAAAGCTACATTACAACCAAAATGTTTGATAAAAATTACACATTATCAATATAAGTATTGAATTTTATACCTATTGCTTAAACACACACATATATATAAGTAAAAAATACTTTAAGTTATAGGATAAATATTCTGTTACTTTTCATAGTTCAGAATGTATTTTGTTTTGTTTCCTTTCAGTAAATTAAGAATCTTTTAAAATAATCTTATTTTCGACTTTTCGATATGCTTGCCACCCCCTGCGTAGGGTTAACACCCCCCCAGGGGGCAAGCAGTACAGTTTGAGAAACGCTGGCATAAGCTATCTGTGCTTTCTTTGACTGAGCGATGGGTGAAAAGGTTGCAGAAGAAGAGAAAGTTGATTAGCCTTGACTCGTGTAGCAATTTCTGAGAAAGTAAGGCAGCCACCATCGTAATATCTTTATGGCTGCCCTAATGGGCCAAAACATCTGCAATCTCATTTCCGCAGACATTCACGTGCGACGGTATCCACTGTATAAAGATCTTAACTTTGGCACTCAGCTATTTAATAGCTGTACAATACTCGTTGTCGTTCTTTCACCATTCTTCCATGATTTAGATGTTGAATAGAGCGGCTATAATTGAAATGAAGTAATCTCTGCTGCACACAAAAATAGGGTGCAGCAAAGGAGAAAATTAACGTCCCAGTTGAAACTTGATCATCCTAAACCACACCAACAGCATAACACTAGCGAGTGTAAACAAGGAGACAGACCACCTTGTGTTTGTGGCATGAAAAAAACTGTCCACGTTCAACTTTGCTTGAGACAGGTAGTAGGCGAGATCATAATCTTGCTAGATTTCACAGTGGACATACTCGAGCTAAACGGCATGTGGCGTGTACTTTGCTTCTATTGGTTCCCATAAGAGCAAGGTCTTCTCACACAAGTCCTTCTACAGTTCTTAAAAAAATTGATCGAGGTGAATTTAGATTTTGATCAAGTGGGATAAGAAACGGCAACAACATCACAATTCTCTGCAGCTCCTTTACAAGTTGATCTCTATCATGAGTAAGTTATGATGCCATGCTGCAGCTTGAATCCGTTTGAAGATTGAGCGGAGTACATCCAGGTCAACGTGATTCGTTGACTTGTATACAATTTTCTTTATTTTCTTGAAAAAGTCCAAACTCGAGAGGTTCTTGGTTCATTGAGAACCTAGTAATTATTGGATAGGGGATCACGGGAGGTATTTTATTTCCCTCCTACCAGCCATTGGAAAAAACAATGGAGGCATTCCCCTATCCACTACGTGGAGACGCTTTCATTCACGTTTTTTGACCTATAATTACATCCTAGGTCAGTTCAAAGTTGTCCTTCCAGTGCGTATGCTGCATATTCATCAGCGTTACAGGCTAAATTGCCCTTGTAACTAATTTCTCTATGCCACCCTGGACTGCAGATCTCATTATGTCGCTGACTTACTTCGTTGAAATTCATTTTATGTTTACGGAGCGAAAGCTATTCTTTAAAGATATAGATATGTTTAAGGAATGGAATGAAAAATAAAATTTTAACTATCAACATTCTGATCTGTGCAACCTGACCCATCGTTCACTTCTAAACCTATTTTTTCCTATACTAAGTCGTTTTCATAATTTTGAGAAAAACATTTTATAATATTTAATTAGTATAAAATTATTACCAAACTATTAAGAATATTTAATAAAATATTAATAAAGAAATGTTTTCAGAAAGACACTAGCATGCAATCATCAACAGATATATACCGTATTTTATTCGAATCTAAGCCACAATTTTTTCTCAGTATTACTGCTATTGAAAAAATTATTTGAAGGATTAATTGAAGTAGATACTGACGGTTAGGTTCAGGTTTATGTATCTATTAAAAAGTTTTTTGTATGGATAAAATATATTATTTGCGTCATATGAATCGTATATATTAACTTTTTTCTAATATTGCAATATTATTTTTTTTAATTTGTTCTCTACAATTTACTAAGATATTTCAGCTACGGCTTAGAATGGAATATATACGTTATATATATATATATTGATAAACAATTTATACTGAGAATTGCACTGTAGTTTTTTTTATTCCAAATATGCATTGGTGTGCTAATTCTCATAAAATAGATATTTATTTTGAGAATTATGAGGTAAAAAATCTTTTTAGTACTTAAAAAGCTTTCCCTGTTTTTGGCCAAAAAAATTAACGTGGTACTCACTCACTTTCTTCTCAATCGAAAATCAAAGATTGTTGAAATGTAATGACATGTATATAATATTTATCACAATGGATACAAACAATTCAGGAAATTTGACGTTCATTATATATATATATATATAAAAGACAGTTTACACAACACATTTAAATACTTACATACCAGAAATCCACTCAAAAACTCTCTAATACCGTTTTCCATTCTTTAATCGCTGCCACATCTTCTTTATGATATCTTACCATTTAATTTAACCATTTTTTTTGTATTAGTTTAAAAATTATTACAACATTCAGCTTTATAAATTAAAAAAAAGTACAGTGTTATTCCAAATTATGAGCCAAACTCCATTTACATACTGGATATATTGACCAAATTATTCTTCAATTAAAACAAATATAAAAGAAAGAAAGGAAACTATCTTACAGAAAATAAAAACTA
>BMAO01027442.1:0-22340 GCA_019973975.1 Trichonephila clavata
TGGGCAGTTCATCGTTTTCTTCCAGATATTCTAAAACACATTCCTCAAACTCCAAAATCTCGCAAGTGAACTTCCTTTGGAAAGCCAGCGCATACTACAATGAAGAGTAACTCGCCATTTTCTTTCCGTTTCTTCGGGGAAAAGCGTACGAAATCTTCGTCGATTCAGAGCACGAGCTCGTATTTTGTTGATACAGCGCACCACGGGGGCAACAACGAAAGGCAAGTTTAAGTCCTTTGGCACGAAGAGCTTTTTGATGAGTAATACAATGCTACTTGAAAAATTTTCAAGCAATGCAACAAAACCTTTTATTCTGCCAAAACCATGCAAGGCGCTCCATCTGTGCAAACACTGTCTAATTTTGTCCATTCTACTTTTGTTAATTTCAATTACATTTTAAGTTCCTTAAAAATGTCTTCACCTGTAGTTAAAACTAGTTGGCGCAAATCAAGAAAGTTCTTCCACTGTATCAAAATTTTCGTTCGTGTAAGGCACAAAGTGCTTAACTGCGCATTGTCAGTGATATCACAGCTTTCATCCAAAGTTAATGAAAAAATATTTACAATTTGAAGTCCAGAGACAATTTGCGTTCCAACATCCTGGCCCATGTCATCTATACGATACATGATGGTATTTCTAGACAAAGCTATTTTATCAACCATATTTTTGACATTTGGATCACCGACATTTTGGCCGAAATTTAATAGGCTACATTTTATTATCTCGTCTCAGTCAGAATATGGTTTTTTCTTGCGGGCTAACAACAAAGAAAATTCATAAGAAGCCTTCAACGTGGTTTCCATTTCGTCATTTTTCTTCTGGAACAAAGATTGTTGAGCGGCTAAAGATTTCTTTTTTTATTGATAAATTCCGTTCTCAAATTTGATCCAACAGGATATTTGCTGTTGAAATCATATGCAGTTGTTTGAAATGACGGTCCAATTTAAGTTCTTTTAGAACTGCTATACAAGTTCCACATATCAAACAAACAGGCTTAGAAGCATTTTGGTGTGTAAACAAGTATTGTTCTTGAAAGACAATTTTAAAATCACGTGCTGCAATATGCTTTTCATAATTTCTTTTCGATGTTGAAGGCTTACTCATAAACATATTGAAAGTTTTAAAAAATTAAGCTACAACGCTCTACGCTAAAATCTAAAAACAATTTTAGAAAAAGAAAAAAAGCTTAATGTCTTCCTAAACAGAGTTTAAAATCGACTGAATCTGGCAGCTAGAAACAATTTGCCGATGTTACGCTACAAATTTTCTAGGCTTCGAATCCAGCATCTTGATTAGTCATGGATGCAAAAGTTCTCACTCCCTCTTCATAAAGCGGCTACTTGGTTCAGATAGAATTACTTCTACCGTATCAACAACTGCTCTCCTAATATATTGAAGAAATACTCCTTGACATTACAGAAATCGTAAATAGCCAACACCTTCGGAAGAACCTTTTTATCTGACATCACGCTGACAGCCAATAGCTATCAACGCTAAACTTCAGTACTGCAAGGGAAAGCTGAAATTCGAATGGAAATCCGAGTTGTTAAAAATTAACCGCCCCGAGAGAGGGTGACTTTTTAGGCAGATTCGACCGTCCGAGACAGAGAGAATTTATTTGTTTTTAGTCTCACGTTAATCAACACTTTTCTCGGAACTTTAGAATGCTGTGGAATTGTAAGTAAATGAGCATGATCTCATTTTTGGCCCCATACTGAAGAAAGAAAAAATCTTGCATAGCGCCTTTAAAATCTCACGCTGAAAATTTCTGTTTTTTACATATTATCTTTATAATTTTCTATTGTACTTCAATTAATTCAGTAATATTTTCATAAAATTTTTGTAATTTTTCGATAAGCCTTCGCGTGCCACAGTTACGACTCCTGCGAGCCACAATGTGGCACGCGTGCCACGGGTTGGCCACCCCTGGGTTAGAGCATCGGACTCCAGACCGGAGGGCCTGGGTTCGATGCCCGATGCCACTAAATACCACCGAGAACACACGGAGTACGGGTCCGAAAGTCTTGTGGGTGGTCGCAGCAGAAACCACGAGTGCAGGGGGCTGGATAATATTTCCCTCCCCTTCAGTTCCATGCCAAAATTGAGGAGGTGGAGATAGGTGGTGTCACCATCTATCGTTAAGAAGTCCAACCTATGTCACAGGCAATGGCAACTTTCATTCCTTCCCCCCTTCGGGAAGGATACGACAACAACAACAGCAGCTTAAAAATAAAACAAATTGCAGCTTGAAAGTGTAGGTTCACGTTATACGCCTGATTTTACGGTAAATATTTTAATTTTTTTCATTATTGCTGTTATAATTTATTGGAAAATTTTATCTCTTGCTCACGCTAAAACTCTCCAAGCCCTTGAAACTACATTTGTAGTTTTTTGGACGATTGTGTGAATAAACATGCGTCTTTTGCTTTTCGCATTTTTTCATTGTTCTTGCAAAAAATATTAACAAATACAGGTACTGACAAAAATTTTTGACAGCACTTCATATTTTATCTTTTATGCTTATTATATACGAATAAACCTTCGATACTTACGTATTATCGCAACAATGCCAACGTGCAAGATAACTCCCCAAGTTGAAAACTCGGATTTCGCCTGCATCGTACGCGCTGAATTGGCACACATGTACATCATTTCGTTTAAAGTCGCCAATATGGTTGTGATAATAAGTAAATACCAAACTTTTCTTTAAAAAAATTTACTAGGGAGGATATGATATGCTTAGGACATGATATGTTCACCCACTTGGGAAATTCGCTCTCTCCGATCATCTCACCTCGCACTCTTTTTACTAAAATGGCGACAAAAACAGTACCTGTAAAATTTAAGGCGCCATATTGGCGATCCATGCGTTTTGTTTTCATAAATTTTATTGTAAAATCGAAGCAATCAAAATTTGAAACAAAAATAGTACAGGCATTAAGACAAGATTGAAACATATATTTAAGTTAGAAACCAAATTGATAATTTCTTTTAAATTTCGCTTTCATCATTTAAAAGTAAAAATTTCTTTTAAAACATTGTAAAATATTTCGATTTGGAGCAATGGTTTTCAAGAGTTGGATTTCTGATAAGCCTTGCCAGCTTCTTAATGCGGTTGGTTTAGTCTCATTTTCTATTATTGTATTGTATCTGTAGACATTTAGGTTATAGTGTAGAATAGCGCCTAGGATTTGGCGATATTTATCTAGATGCCAGAAGGATTTCCGGCCTTCTTTACTTCTGCGTCGCCTTATTACTGTAAGAACTCCTATCGCTACGTATAGGTAGTTTGGCGACTGATTTAGGTCGCCAAAAAATTAGCTTCGCGAAGGGGCCTGCTATTTTACACTTTAACCGACATTTTAAATAGAAAATTTTCTATTATTGTATCTATAGACATTTAAATTAAAAATTAAAATTGATCACCGCAGTAAAATTGGCATCACGTGAATCGCACCATGTTATCAAACCAGCAAAAAGATTATTTGAAAAAAAATTCAATCAGTCAGATTTTACTGGGAAAATGACACAATGGCGCCAATTTGGCTGCGTTGACGCTAATACGCACCTTAAAATTCAATTGAAATCCTATTTTGGCCCACACCTTTGGCAAAAAGTGTCATAATTCTGCCAGCATTATTCTGTTGGTTTCCGTGATTATGGAAATGGAAAGTTATTTTCACATATATATGACCTGAGGTCATATATACCACGCGGGCAATGTCAAGACAGTCTAAATAAAAATAATCCTGATAACACCAGTATTATCGCAACAATCGCCGAAGATATTCGCCAAGTTGGCAACCTCAATTTCACACGTATCGTGTGTGCTGAATTGGAAATCATGTGCTTCGTTACATATAAGTCTTTCGGGGCTCTGGCAACCACCTTTTTATGGATATGGATTATACTCATTTTTCTGTATTGAATTCATATTCAATATGACAATAAGTCACCACGGCAAAAAAAAAAAAGCAATGAGTCTTACAGTAGTCGCATATGCTGTGTAACATCTTACATGTTATCGTGGTAAATACGCAATAGTAACTTAAATCCTGAAAAAAATGAATCGGGTATGATTGGAAATAATTTTCTATCGAATAATTATATCTTTATTAAAATTTTATTTTATTAACCCAAGGAGTAATGCAAAATTTTTTATCGAAAATAATTATTAACAACACACTTACGCAATAGAATTAAGATAGCTATAGAATATGACACAAACACTTGTGATTTCAAAATTCAAAGTATTTAATAACTATTGAAAAACAGCGTCAATAACAGTACCACTGTTAGATGTCGAAACATTTCGATTTGTGTTGATTTCGAGCTTAAGTTCATCATTCAAAAAAACTATGAGCGTACAATCGTAAAGTTGCCTTACTGACAAATAGATTTGGTAAAGTAGTAGTTGGGTAGGCCGTTGATGTTCGGGAGAAAATTGTGTTCGTTGCACGTGCTGGGGTGAGTTGAATTATATGTGCAATTCTTTTCGGCTGTACTCTTCCAGTTTTTAATTTTTTCTTCACGTTTCTCTTGCGGAAAATCTCGCATATATTCTGCTCTGGATTTACCCGTCTCTGTAAATCACAAAATCAAGAAAATTTAATTAGCTTGGTAAATGTTTAAATATTAGAGAAAATAAAAATTACCCGTGTAATTAATTAGTCAGTTTTTTTTAATCACAATTAAAAATATATTGACAGGGACAGGAATTAACCTCAAAGTATGAAAAAGATATACACTAAAATATTTATTCTAATAATTCTATATTACTTATTCGTATTTTTTTAAGAATAATGAACTTTGTCAAATGTTTTAAAGTTTATTTAATTATTAATGTAGTTTACACATATTAATATAACCTCAGATTTCATACACAACGAGCCCTGAGACTTTGACAATTGTGCGTAAGAATCGCAAGTTTATCCTGGATGAAGTCTAATAATACTTGCTGGTATCTGCGAAGGGGATTTAGAGGCAAGAAAACGAAACCCAGTTTTTGTATTCGAATATTTTGAAATGCTAAATTTAACAACATAAAAAAGACTCGCCGCAATATGAGTACTAGAGTTGAACCCCACGTGGTTATATCCTTACAAGATCGAGCTAAAGGACTTAGCTTCTTCTCTGACCCTAAAGTGATAAGACAAAACAAAAACAAAGATCCCACGGCTCAGACCGCTCGGGTGGGGGAGGGGGGACCCCTCTTGAATGAAGGAGAAATACAGAACTTTACTCCGAGAGTACGGGAAAGACGCCACCAAGCGCGCTGATTGATCAAATCAAACAGCGCGTACTTCCTCGACTACCTGTTACGCATTTCTGTCCCTTTTCACGAAATCATTTCAACAAATATCCAGCAAGCGAGAGTAAAGATGTTACACATAAAAAAATAAGGTGTGGACTAAAATAGGATCTTACCATATTTATCTGCATGTGTAGTTTCTGAACTAATTAAGATTTAAAAACTAATTTAAATCTAAATTTATGAAGTTATTTAAACTTTTTCGGGTACTTACGTATTATCGCAATAATGCCAACGTTCAAGATAACTCGCCAAGTTGGCAAAATCAAATTTCACAATGTGTCGTACGTGCTGAATCTTTAACCATGTGTTTCGTTTCGTATAATGTTGCAAATACGGTTGCAATAATACTTAAGTACCCTTTTTTGCACTAAACTTGATATAGTTATTTAATACTAATTTGCCTATAATTTCTCCAATATTTTTTAGGTTACTTTTCTCTCAGTTTTTTTGGTATTTTGTATCTTTTGTGTTTAAAAAAAAATATTTTTATGATTTTCTCTCTTGCTGGCTGGGTGGCGTAGTTGGTTTGTCGCTGGCTTTATACACCTTAGATTGAGGGATCGATCTCGGCCCAAGTCGGTAGATTTTCATGATGCAGAAAATCGACAGCATCCATGTCACATGATTATGTGGCATGTAAAAGATCCCTTGAGTTCCCTCGGCAAAAATTAAAATCCTAAGAACGGTTTCACATCGTCACAGCTCAGATGCCTCCCTCATTAGAGGAAACTGGGCGTCAAAATTACCTATGGCCATTGGTATTCCGCTTATATGGTGCCGCACTAAAAGGAGATACAAGCTCTCGGACCTTGCAGCGAAAAATCGAAGGTGTATAACGGTACAGCGAAAAATAAGTGATTATTTTCCACAATAAAGGTAAAATTGCGACATTTGGCACCTATTTTCCTTTTTCTTCAAGCACGTTTCCTGCATGTAATAATTGTCAATATTCGTATAGTGTCCGGTTTCATATACTGCATGGATCGCATTCGGTTATCCGAACGATGTCCGGTCCCAATTGATTCGGATAACTGGCATTCTACTGTATATTTAATTATGTTTATTTTTATTTTAGTAATTATGTTTAAAAATACGTAATATAAAGTAGAAGTTGAATTTTTTCATTTTTGTTGAAGAAACAGTTATATTTTATGCTGTTTATTTTTATGTTAAGACATGTCTTTAAAAGATGCAAAATTAACATATAATAAAACTGTAAACCAATATTATTGAGCTCTATTCTCTAACTCTGCAAGCATTATCGTGGGATTCGAATTTTTAAAAATGTTCTACTGTGTGGCATTCTGAATCATATTAGTAGATTGTTTTGGCATATCTCAGCTAAAAGGTTGCCACCCTGGTATAAATCATCTTCTAAATTTAAGTGCTTGTTCCATTATAAATCTTCCCAGAAATAATATATCCGACATCCCTCGAAGCATTCTCGTAATTTTTTTCTTTATTTTTCAACTTTACTATGACATAGCCAGTATAACTGAAACTCGAAGAAAGACAAATATTAACCTTTTTCTTTAATTTGGGAGCAAGCGCGCACTCGATAATAACGTTATTGGTCCGGCGGGGTGACCGAGTCATCCCGATCCTTTTTTTATAATTATTTTTATTGTACACGATAAAAATTGTAATTCTAGTGAATAATTTATTTAACCCTTTAAGCGTTCCAAACGTCTTTTTCTGCCATCCTGAGATGCTTCAAAAACGCACCACACGTTTTTTCCCGTAAGACCGTGGACTCACCAAAAATGCAACAAACGTGTTTTTTCCTCCTCAAGTAACCGCTTCGAAAGTGTTAGAGACGTCTTTTTCCGAAATCCTTTTCCCCTTTAAAGGCTTAACATCTTGAAGGATAATTAGGGAGGGTTGGGGTGACACAAAGGACTCTGACAGGAAGTTTTATGGCTTGCCCCGTTCTTCCCCTGCAGCAATCGTAAAACACTGGGAAGAATTTAAAACCTCCAGAGCGTACGGACTATCAGTTAAAGTTTGTAAGTAAACTTGACTTGAAATATTTTTGGGTTTGAATTAAATAAATTCTTTGGTGTAGTTTTCACGATCTAAGCGTTTTTATAAATCTTTCATTTAAATCATTTTTTTAAGTTCCATCACATAAGTAATATAGATGATATACTCACTTTTGATTTAATATTAATTTGAAATTCAACTAATTGGGAAGGAAAAGGGTAGCTTTTGACAAAATCACATTTTTTTCTTTACCTTAAAATTCTCAAGTAGAATTAAGTTTTTTTTTATAATGTATCTCTAAAAATATCTATGATATATCTATTTTTAAATTCAAAGTATATATCAAAACAATGAGGATAATTTACAGTTTCGTTTTTCTTATTTTAATTAATACTTCTATTTTTTTAAAGGAATTATTTCGTTTGTGTCAAAAATTTATAAAAAAAAAATGTTCAAAATTTAAAACCTGTTAAACTTTTAAAATTCTAAACATGAATAATTTTTAAGTTTCTGTACAACAGAACTTGCAAAAATTTTGTACGCATTGATAAAAATAACAAAAAAAAAACCCCTATTTAAATCCTTTAGTTTTCATAATATCAAAGCCAGGTGTTCAGAGTATCTTACATACAATCCCTAGTTTTGTATTGTTTAGATAACAAATTATAACAGAATTTTTAATGTCTGAACTTCAGTTTCCTTCAAAGAGAATGGGAACAACAAGATCAAATTTTTAAGCTTGAATCTTTGGGCAAAGATAAATGAAAAGCACCTGGACAAACTTACAGTTGACATTTGCGTCAATAAATAAATATAAAGATCCATTTTAAATTCAAGTTAAAAAAATATCTATTTATGCAAAATCCCTTATCATTTAGGTTCTGTTATAGAGATTGGCTGATGAACAAGTAATTAAAATTTGGACATTTTTTGTAATCTTAACCATACAAAACCAGGAATTTTATATTAGCTGCACTGAAATTCTGCATTTGAATTTCGAAAAATATATTTATGTATGTATCTCGCGTACGCAGTTGAAAAAAATTTACCATAAATACTAATAATTCTTTGGATATTTAAAATTTAAAATTGAATTTTTAATATATTCCACTTCTAATATTTTTTCATTTATTCCGTAAATTTCATACAATTTGGTTGAATGAGTGAGTGAATATTAACGTCGCTCTGTTCAGCTATACTAGAGAACTTTTGGCGACGAACCTCGTCATTTTGAACCATGGTCAAGTGACGAGGATGACACCTGTGCTAGCACCTCTCCCCTTCTCCTAACTACCACACCACACCAACAGAGGGACGTTTCAGCTCTCGACAGATTTAACGTGCATCGTTCCCCTACACGGCGGCTCTTCAGTGGTAATGAGCTAGAACTCATGATACGCCAGCCACGAGTCCGTTACCTCGAAAAGGTTTACCTGTTTCATTAAAAAGTTCTAAAGTGAAGAAAGTGGAAATTATGGCCTTCCAAAAGGGAAAAATGTGTGTTTTGAAGTACAAGGACAAAAAACCCCTACATATGATTAGCATTTTTCATAACACTGATATGATGGAAGTGAAAGCTAAGAAACGGGATTCTGTGAAAATGAAATCAAAAGCAGCGGTGTTTTATAATACCACCATGGGTGGTGTTGATAGATCAGACCAGTGTCTATCCTACTATCCTGTTGCCCGAAATCAACAAAGGAAATACTACAAGAAGATTTTTCGACATTTGTTAAATCAAATTGTGTGGAATTAATTCCTTCACTATCTATAAAAAAAATGGCGGTATTTTAAATCATATTGGTGTTCGAATGAAACTGATTGAACGATTGATAGAAGAAGGAAGTAGTAATTCCGATTCTCGAAACTTTGTTACCTCTGAAATTTCTGAAAATGTAGTCCGTTTAATTGGAAGGCATGAATGGAAATATGTACTTCATAATGGCTTCATATGTGAAAAGTGACTCTTCAAGAAAAAACAAACCACCACGAAAATGTGTCGTATGCAACCTTAAGAAAAATGATAACGGAAAACGCATTCGAAGAAAGACACGTTTTGAATGTAAAGACTGTAATGTTGGACTGTGTGCAGCGCCGTGTTTCGAAAAATATCACACTGGGACAGTGCTATAAACGACGTATATCAATCAATCAATGACGTATCTATCAATGGATACAAAAATCTTTTTTCTTAAAATTAACGGTTTAAAAATAATGTTTTGAACAAATATATTTCTTTTTGCCCTCTATATGCATATGTACACTTCTAGCTTCAGTAATGTACAATTGTTTAGATAAACTTTTGGCTTTGTAAAAGGTATTTTGCTTTGACTAAACATTTTATAGCAAATTTTAATAATATTTTGTATACATCTTTGATAATTTTTGCTTTTTATACCTGTTTAAATTATTATTTATAAAAGTTTCTTTGCAATTGTTTGTAAATTGAACAAAACCTTTTCTTACACAATTATGTATATTTGAGGATGAATTCTGATTTATTTTATATTCAGTAAATACAAATTTTTTTGTAAATTGCTTTTTCTTTGCAATTTTATTTGTTTTAAAGCATGCATATTTATATAATGAAATTTCTAACTATCCAAATTATGTCGGGCTTTTCTCCATTAAAGGCTTTTAGGATTTTAGAAATCATCTTGTAATTATTCATTATATATTTAATAAGGAAAAATATTTCCATATATAAATAAATATTTGGTCCCGTAAGTATATAATTGTTTTTAGCTACAGTTTGTAAAATGTATTGGAATTAGTAGTGGGACCGGAGTTTTACAAATTATGATTGTTTTTGACTGCACTAAGTTATATATTTATATTTCATTCTTTTTACATTATGAGTAGAAGTCATAAACAGTTCTATAACAGTAAAATAAATTTTTGTTTTATATTCAAATTATACTATTATATTGATTCTGAAAATAATAAGTTAGTTTGACAAGCCATTATTTAACAATTTTAAAGCATTGAACATTTTTGAAGTTTTTTAAAACTTTTATAAAATACTAAGTTATTAAAAATATTTAATTATTGTAAATGATTTATATTTCTTAGATTATTGGAAACAAAAAGTATAGAATTTAAAATCTATTTCTTTGTTGGATTTTACTAATTATTTTTGTAGCTAAACCTGGAAAAACACGAAATTTTTCAAATATTAACTTTAAGATTTTTAAAAAACATAACTGGAGCTCCCAGTCCTAAATCCAAATGAACTTTTATGGATCATATGTTTGGGAGTATTTACAAGATATTTCAAGATTATAGAAAAAAAAAGCGTTTGGGATTAGAAAACACATTTTCAAAATTAAAAGTCTGAAAAAAACGCATTTATAAAATTTGGAAAGGCATAAAACAAAAACTAATAGTGTCTGTAAAGCTCTAATTTTTAATATGTTATTTTCCAACTTATGTTCTACATCCAAACACTACTTGAAATAATTATGACTGAAAATATCTTTTTTAATTCAAAATATTCTTTTACGCAATATTAATAACATTTGTTACTTTGATAGATTATTCGGTTTCATCTTAACCTAATATTTTCACAGGAGTTTTAAATACACAAAACATTTATACACACAAAATAATAGTGATATAAAGGTAATCCCGAAATCACCAAGTTTGTAAATAATGTCTATTTTTTTTTCTAAATCGGGGTAGTTTAGCAAGTTTGGGTTTTTGTTGCATGACTTGAAAATACTAAAGTAGTACTACAAAATATTTACTATAATGTAGTTTAACATTAGGGAAATATTTAGTTCTTTCTACAATATTTATATTCAAAACATTTACATTTTGAAGTCTAATTGTAACATCATCTGTGAAAGCTGAATTTTAGATTTATAAATTTCAGTCACGTATTCCTTCCCTTTCAAATGTTATTTCTCACAGAAGCCTGCTTACATTTTTGTCATGGCATTTTCTCAGCAGGAAAAAATTAATGAAAACAAAGAAAATGCCTTTAAATTATATAAATTATGTGTACAAATAAATATAGTGGTCTTTAAATTAATCTTAATTAAGTAAATGTGAGAGAACTCAAAAGCTTCAAAACATAGCAAACAGAAATGATTTTAGAAATTAAAATTGCAGTTAATACCCATTTCACACGAAAAAGTGGCTTGTGTTCAAAAATATTTTCAATTAATTCAATTTAGAATTGCAAAAATACCTTAAAGTGAATTCAAAACTAAAATCAAATCTCTGAAAACTTAAAATTTCTTAAAACCTAATTGGTTTTCAGGTCGTCTGGAATGTATGCTTTGTCTAAGATCCAGCCTAGGGCCTAGGCTTTTTTTACAGTTTAAAAGTATCCTAAAATGATAAGAGAGAGATCCCAGTTCAATTAGAGCAAGCTTTCCAAATATATGGGCCACAAAAGTTTTTTAAAAAAAACCTGATGTTTTTGTTATTATGCCTTAAATTTGGAAAAATTCTCGACACTTAAGAGAGACACTTAAGAGACACTTAATTCTCGACATTATTTAAAAACCAAAAATTATAATCCGTTTTTTCCACATGTGTAATTTTTTTACAAAACTACCCAAAATTTTTAATATAATAACATTTCAAAAGCAAAAGGTAGGGTTTTCTTGCTATATAGAATGAGTTATGAGGATGGTGAATTTATACTGTTAATATTTAAGAATAAAATAACAATTTGTAAGGTTCTAATCCTGGAATTAAGGATACATCTCTAAATGTTAAAATTGCTTATAAAATTTCTTATATTATTAATTGTCTGCTAATTTTACTTATGTAAAATGTTCTAAGTGTACTGTTTTTAAAAGACAAAATTAATCAGTAAAATATCGTTGCAATGACTGAATTGAAAGATGTAGTTACGGATGACAATTTCCCATTTATAAATATATGCGAATATGCATTTAAAGGATGTAATACTAAAGAAACAGAAAGATGAAAATGAAATCTGAACAGAAAATGGGAAGAAACACACTTTCGCATTTAACACATTTAATAAAAATATATTTCATTATTAAAATTATTGATTGAAAGTGTATTATGTGGTTCCGACACAAATGCTGAAGTGGGGAGAGTATTATTTTATTCTTAGTGCAAGTTGTTATGAAGAGATTTGATTTATGTAGAAAAAAATTCATTCAACAGAAAAGTATAAATTTAAGGATTAAAATTTGCATAAATTAAAAGTATTAAAACCTCTCTTTAATGTTATTTTAAATTAAAAATATAATAAAATGCAGAAACCCCAGTTTTAATGTACAAGCTTCTTCATCGTATATAACAGAGGTTCCCAAACCTTTTTGTCTCATAGACCCCTTGCCATGTTTTTCGGTTTCGGGTAGACCCTGCCTACCTAATATTAAATTTTTGCAAATTTATCAACTTAAATGTCTTTTTGATAATTGGTGCTACTACTTTCAAAAAATTAAATTTTTAACTGTAATGAAGTATAGTTCTGCGTTTAAAACTTAAGAAGCGCATATAATGAATTAAAATTAAAACAAAATAACTGAACAAATGCTTTTAAAGAGAAGGATGAATCTGGTGTTTCAATAACAAATTTTCAATATTTAATATCAATCTTGTCATGTTTAACCCTAACCTTCCTTTTTCGTAAGTGCCTACTTCTTTCTTTCTTTTCCTTTCTTTTTTGTTTTGAGTTTGGAAAACTCAGTGAAACTCCCCCTCACAAGGAAAAACACATTTAAAAACTTTCTCATGATATTCCATAATTTGTGACAAATATCAGGTATGTCTTTTTAAAGCCAAAATTACTGACATCCGTTTCTATAAGATCTTCATTAGGACCTATTCTAATCAGTTCCTATTGCAATATGACACTTTTTTTTTCAAAGCGACTATTTGAAATCATTGTCTACTGCTGTATTACTAAAAAAAACAATCTCAAACTTAGTTTCAAAATCTGAGTAAGGGCATTTAAATGTTAAACGTAGGTTAAAATGTCCTGACAGACTGTGACAAATTAAAAAAATTCGTGACGTTCAATATTATACTTATTTAACTTAATTTTGGAAAAAAATGCTGAAATATTCCTTGTATATAAAATTTATGTTGTCACCTAGTATGGTAGTCAACTTTTATGTTGTTAAACTAACCTCACTAAATTTAGTAAACGTTAAATTGGTAAAATCTGGTTCCCACTGGATCAAATTTTTTTAAAGATTAACGCCATGATCTGGTTTAATGAGAACCACGATCATAGACCCCCATTTACACCTCATGAGCCCCCAAATTATTTTTTTTACTCGCGTGGAACTCTTGCAGGTCGTCATAGACCCCTGGGAGTGCATATAGATAAATTTGGAAATCCATTGGTATATAATGATACTACATTTATTCTCATTTTGCTTTTTTAAAAAGATGATCACTTTTACTTTTTTACCTCATAATTTTTTTTTAAAAAAAAAGAAAGAAAAAAAAAACCAGGAAAATCTCGGTTTGCGTTTTTTTTAGTCTGATATTCAATAATGATTACAGTTTACTTCTGTCTTGATCAAATCTAATACCAAAATCAAAATGTTTTTTTTTTAAAGTTTTATAAAGTAATAGGAGAAAAAAATAAATTTTCTTTTGCTTATTAAAAATATTTTTCAACTTTTAACTCGTTATTTCTTTAAATCTTTATTTTTTATCCTTTATTTGCTTGTTACTATGATTCAACAAATTGGATGGTTTCTGATCGCCGTGATGTGGATCCAACGTTCATCACACAATTTTCTCACAAGGCAACAGCTATGAATGAGAAATCTCCCCTTTCCAACAACACAGAAGCCGAAAAAGCAATAAAATCATCCCCTACAAAAGCGCTTGTAGACCTCCCGTATCTTAAAGGGGGGAAGGCATAAAACAGTGGTGCATTTTCGAAGTAGTTCCCAAAAATAAACATGAACCGTTTCGCTACCCCAGCTTTGAAAAAGTAGACCGCTTTTGAATGTGTTTCAATTAGAGCCTCACCCACTCAGAGGGTTAAGAGAGTCGTGGAATAGATGAATGCACATGTCAAAGCAGCGCGGGGTCTACCTAAGTGCAAGCAGCATGCAGACTAACAACTAAACCCGTTTTTGTAGTCACTACGTCTCGAAACTCTTATACCTTGAGATGGCCTCATAGAAAAATCCAATGGCGTGGGATCTTGTGATCACGGTGGCCATAGAACTAGACTCACATGTTCGATCCAGTTGGCGAGGTATGTCTTATTCAGCAATTACTTACAGGATAGCATGAATGTGCCGGATCCCCATCATGCATCTCCATTTACTTTATTTCTCTCCTAAACTATGGATCGTACAGGTGCAGTACTTTGGACATTTTTATGCATTCTCAGCAAGGAATCTGGATACACAGAGCTTAGGAGCTATTTATAAGACACCCTGAAAAAATTTCAGTACTACTCATTAAATAAGTAAAAAAATTTAAAATAGAGGAAATTCTAATCCGATCAACCGGAAACTATAAAAAAAACTTCCCATTAATTTGATATTATAAGCAAATATATACGGTTTCACGAAGGAAAAGAAGCTCAGTGAATTATAATTGATAAGAATCAACAACCACAAGTTTAAGAATTTTTCTCGGGATTATTGATTGGTCTATTACTTAACTCTGTTCTCATACGTAAAATGATTTTTAAAACGCATTTAAAAAATAAATGTTTAAACACTTTTGAAGAAAGGAGATGAAATAAGAGAAACCCAAGTACAAATGAGAAAGCTCTATAATTTATTTTTCTAGTATTACTCTGGAAGTCAATTCTTAGTGACATGCATTTGAATGAAATATGTATATTTTTTTAATCATTTTTTAATAATTAAATATATATTTCAGCTTTTTTATGAAATATATACGGTATATTTTCCCTTAAAAATAAATAATTGTGTTATTCTATTGATCAAAATTGTAATTTGCACCATTTGAAAAAATATTTAAAAAATAAATTTTAAAAAACATTTTACCATGTTAGTAAATTTGCCAAAAAAAAAGTAATGATTTAAAATATTTATTGCAGATAATCATTACGTTATAGTGACATTTGTAGTAAATTTTAGTAAAATAGCTCGAAGAAAATGCAATTACAATGTACAAAAACAAACATAAATTATTGTTACAACTCATCAAATTAGAAGCATATATTTAAAGAAAAAAGATCAATTCTGCCTTTTTCAATACATAATAATATTGCATTCAAAACTTTTAACTAGAATAGTTTAGTAACATCAGCGTTAATTATCGATATTTCTTGAAATTTATAACATTTCTACAAAAATAATACTTAAAATTCAAGCTTTTCAAAACTTTAATTCTTTCTTCTACTGCGGCTTAAGATTTAAGATAATAAAACAGTGTTAAGTAAAGTGCAAATAAATAAATAAAATAAAATAAGTCCTTTTTTGAAAATACAAACATTTAAACTTAAAATATTTGTTAGAAGACAAAAAAGAATATTTAAAAACAATCCAATGTTTTAAAAATGGGAGTACAATAATTGCTGTTCGAAGGAAAAGAAAGCGTATCAAGTTACAGGATTTTTTTTATTTATTTTTTTGTAATGAGATGTTTTATATTTTCAAACATATCCTTTTCTAAGCAAACAAAAACATGGCTGCTTACATTATATTTAAGTATTTATTGGAAGCGTATTTGTTATTCTGTTTTATAAATCTACCCAGATTGTTGGATGTGTTTCATTATTTATTAATGTCTCTTTATAAGGCTTTTGGTGATTTTTTTCAAAATTTCGAATTACATTTAGTTTAAACTTTTAAAAACTCACATACTTCACTATCCTAATTTCCATATATGTTGCAGGGAAACTTAAGACCCCGTTTCCATTGCTACTTTGAATGAAAAAGATTTAGCTTGAGCTATCTCGACTCTATTTGAGCATTGCGAAGGAGGCAACATAAAGTCGAATTTAAAACATGGAATTAAAATTCAAAGACATATATGAAACATATCTTCCATTTTTTAAAAAACTATAGAATAATTGATACTTATGTATTATCGCAACTGTATTGGCAATCTTGGCGAAATTGGCTTAGTATCTCAAACACATTGACGACGTTATGTACAATCGCTCGAATTCTAAAAATGGAACCACGCTAGAGGAAATAGGGATTATACATAGATTAGTAGTGAATATAAAAGAGAAAAAGAATAGGTAATTTTTAACTACATAATTCCTATCATTTGTTCGCATTTAAATAATAAACAATAACTAATGTATATTAAAAAATTATATTTTTGTAAGAATGTATCGGCATCTTTTTCAGAATTTGGTAAAACCCAGAGTTGCATTTTCGTATTGCAACCGGCCGTATCAATGAAAAAATTAGTTTAAAATAGCAAAAAATTAAAAAAATATGAATCGATAGATGTTTGTCTGTTCAATGCCTACGACATGTGCACATGAATCGAAGAACATTATTATCATTAATGTTATATTATATTATTATCATAGTATTATATATTATAGTTTTAAAAATAATAATAATTATTACTATTATTTAAAAATTATATTATTATTACTTTATTAGTTAAGAGTTCAGTAAATTTTAACTATATAGAGACCATCTCCAAATGGTTTGAGACTATATTAGCAAACGCAAGGCTTAGAATGGCAGTAAGCGGGAAATATGAAACGAAGCACATAGTAGCCAATTCAGCGCCAATGAAGTGTGCTATATCGATGTTTCCAATTTGGCAAGTTATCAAGAGAGTTGGCAAGGTTGAGAGAATCAGTAATTACCGAATAATGTTTCTAATCATCGACTTAAACTTCGTTTGATTTCTTTGTTAAAAATATGGGTGTTTTTCCGTTTCACCGGCACAAAAGATAAAGTCGCCAAAACTAGTACAATTGGCACCAAATGGAATATTCCAGCTGGTAACTTTTCACCAATATTATTATATAAATACAATCCACGTAAGCAATTTACATATAGATATTTTTAAATAACTAGACCAATTGACATTTAAATCGTATACACATGGATGTTTGTATACATGACCTCTCTTCACTCCAACACCATTCAACCGATCAGTATGAAAATTGGCTTGTTTTTGTATTTTTTGTGGAGAAGGTTTTTGTGCTATCCTCTTTGTTGCCGCTTCTCACCATGGAGCGCTATAGCATATCAACTTCCTGCACCGCCAATCAATCGCCAATGTATCAACATGGTCGCGAAATAGGATGCCAACTTGGCTCCATCACCAACGTTTCGCTAAGTTTCCATTGAATCGCCATTATTATGTAAGGAACGGCATAGCTTGAGAATATTACAAATTTAACATAAAATAAAGGCAACAGAAAGTAATATTAACGTACTATACATCTGATATAAATTATTTATACCTATTTTAAGTGTTCATTACACAAAATTTGTAACAAAGTGTTACTTTTGCTGATAAGAGATCAGCTTAGGAAGGTGTTTTCAAAAATCTTCCCACTAGAGAGTTACAATGCTTTATAAATAAAATAAAAAATTCTTTTATCAGCTGTTAGATTCACAGATTTAAAATTTAACAGATATGGGGGTTTTGTTCAGCTGAGATATGCAAAAAGCTTTTTTTTTTTGTTTAATTTGCAATTCACGTAAAATTAACTCTTTAAAAACTTGCTTATCCTTCAATCTGTACTGTTTAATTTTTCAATTCACCCGTGCGAAGAACGAGTATGCCAGCTAGTAAACACATAAGAATGCATCATTATTTAAACAATACTCTTTACAGAAAATTGATAAAATAAAATAATCTCCCGATAAAGGCATGGAAAAATGAACTGCGAAAATGTAAAAGAAAACATAGTACATCTAAACCATTGGATACTCTAGCCCAGAATAAATTTCAAACCTTCACTTCTATCGTTTGGTCATAAGCACACACACAAATTTTTTATTATTAAATACAAAATTAAATGCTAAGAAATCGAATTAGGTGAGGGGAAATCTGAAAACAAACTGGAACATAAATAGTCAACTTTACTGCAAAATGTATCAAATCCTATCGAAATACACATTCCATTACTGACGCTATAAATAGAATAATAGAATGTTATCGAATAAATCCTCTTTAGTAAGGCCATATCTATTTTAAACGAAACATATAAGACGAGAATAATGTATTTTGTATACACGGAAGCCAAGCCATTTTATTTAACTCCATCCTTTAACGTAGCAGGTATATTTCGACGGTAAACAGGAGAAAAGGAATAATAGTATTGAAAATTCTAGAAATAAAAAGCGTTACCTTTTTTAGTAAAGTCGGCGAAATGTATACGCATTCAATTGAAAAAAAATATTTTTTCAGGATTTTGTCAATACGTATTTTTCTGAGCATCGAATAGCGAAAAAATTACCTGGAAAGGCACGAAATTCTTTAATTTGGATATTTTCAAATCTATTGAATGTTTCTAGGAAGTGTTTTATTGTTATTACTTTTGGATCACCATCCTACTATAGAAAAATTTTCTGCTTGTATTTCTTGTCTTATATAGTTTGTGTATAATTGTCAGTGTATAATTTGAATAATTCAGGACATTCTTTTTTTATAAAATTTAAAAGGATCAGGATGAAATTTTTAAAAAAAGCTGCTAATATTTTGAAATTTTATATATTTTTAAACCAGAAAAAAACAACCAATAGGAATTGGTCTTCGAATCATATATTTACAATGTTGTTAGAAATAGCGAAATGTAATTTAATGAAAAATTAGTACTTTTATTTCGTTTTTAAGTACAATTTTATAATTATACATTGGTCTAAATAAAGATAATGATAAAACATAGCTTTTTATATAGATTGATTTATAATTACTAAGGAAAGTCATCCTGACCCATTGACAATTCTGGTCAACGGAAGCATTCTTTAAAATTGGCGACACAATCATGTTCTTTCACCTTTTAAGTCAAATCAGGATGAAACACCATAAATTATCCTTTTCATTTCGTTTTATTTCAGCATTTTTGATTGAAGCATTTGGTAAAGCATTCTTGGTAAATGAAAGTAGTTCTCAATTGATACGAGTAGATACTACATGACATGAAAATGCAACATGAAGAAGGTTTTGACATGAAATTGTGTTAATTTCAGGATAAACAAACGACAAGCAATGAAAATGACGTGAAATGCACAGATCTCGAGCGTAAGTAGAGTAGGACATAAAAGAAATCGCGCAATAGGGGAGGTTTTCTTTTCGTCCCTGAGAACACGTGTAAAACAGAAAATCCCAATCCTCCATGGAACTCCAGCTGAAGAATGATTTAACATGACCTACGGACATGATGATTGGACTGAAAAGCTCTCCGTAAGTCGAACCTCAGCTGATATATACTTACAACATGCATGTTGTGGCAAAGATTGTTGACACACAAAATGTGTCACATTTAAAGGGTTGTTGTACAACCGGAGAGACAAGAACACGAGTCTAATGGTCATGATCATGGACTCATGGCCAGTGTGTCATGAGTTCGCGAAGGGTCACGCAGAAGGGTTGATGCGCATTAAATGGATAGATGATCAAAGTCCTCCTGTTGGTGTAGTGTGGTAGCTCAAAGAGGGAAGTATCAGGTTAGGTATCGCCCTCGTCACTTGACCATGCGTTTTAATTACAAGGCTCATTGTCAATAGCTCTGGTGGTGGCTTTTCGTGCGGCGTAAATAAGAATTCACTCACTGTCACTTGAGTTACCTTCAAGACAATTTTTTGAGTATTTTTCAGCAGTTTAATCTTTGATTACTAAAATGTGTTATAATCTTTACAAAATTACAATCGGTTTTATACAAATCAATGTAACTATTGTAATATATGTACTCTTTTCTCATTTTAGTAATATATCCGAATTAAAAGAAACTCAAAAGCTGCTATGAAAGGGAGGGACTTAATTTTTATATTATGTAAAATCATATCTCCAATTTATATATATATATACTAGCTGCAGGGCGGGCGTTGAACGGGCTTTTACCGAGTGTATAACTTTTAATCTCCATGCTAATTTCCTCCTTCCTTCATGACGCCAGCACTTCTGTGTAGGTGTCTACGCTTACGATATGAGTGCATGGACCGGCGTTGCACGGGCTTTCTCGTGTAACAATCTGCCTTCCCTTCACAAAATCAGCACTTCCAATATTATTTTTCAAATTACTTTGACTTCTTTGTTTCTCTCCCCTCCGCTTAGCTTGGCTCTGCCCGGGCTTTTACCGAGTGAATAACTTAATCCCATGGGAATTTCCTGTTTCTCTCAGGACGATAGCACTTGCGCGGTAAATCTAAAAATATATTTATGAATAGTATTTGTTATATTGGTGTAATAGCAAACGATTAATTTTGTACCTTTTGTAATCTGGCAATGGTTAATATTATCTTTGGTAATTTGGTAAATTTGTAATATATTTAGATGAGTAGAAAGAATAAAGATGCCGATTGACTTATGAAAGCACTTGGAGTATTAGTTTTATATAAAACACGTTAGATACTTTGCAAATTGTGAACTTTGAAGCTTAAGAAACTGGCATATTTCTAGAAAGCACGCAACTGCTGTTCTGTGTGTATGTACTCACGAAACGTGAGTGATTTCTATAACAATGTCATTAAAATACCCTTTTTCGAAATTCGTTCACTTCTTTTCATCGTGGGGCAGGTTTCTTTCCCCTCCATTTAACCCGGCGTTGCACGGACATATTCGAATGCATAATATATTGCCATGAAAATTCCCCTTCTCTTATCGGGTCAGAACTTCCTGGTGTGTGTGTGGTTTATATGTTAAAGTTATTACAATTCCCTTTTTCGAAGTTTCTTCCACATCTTATCGATGTCAGACATGTTTCTTTTCTTCTCTCTATAGCCCGGCGTCACATTGGCTTTTTTGAGTGTAGAACTATTTTTCCTCTTCACTCCAACTTCCATATATAAGATTTACCTTCCAATTTTGATCATCATATATAAAAAACAATATTACTCTAGTTTGAAAATAATAAATTTAAAGCATAAAAAGAAAACATTTCTGAAGCTGAGAGTAAAACAAAAACACACTTTCATCCTTTTTTAATACTAAATAATTTCTAAGAATCTAAAAAATAAAATTATATTTCAGATTTTCATTAATCAATCGTTACATACGGTTAGCTTAAAAATGTTTCTAAAACGTATTTTTATCCAAAGTAATATGATATAATTATAATTAATTTAGTAATAAAATAATAGAAATACTCCTTTGGTTTTTAAAAATACGTTAATTTAAATCCGTTATCTATAAATAATAATAAGAAAAAATTCTATAGATAGCTCTTGAAACGGTTTTTCAACGTTTGAATGTTTGATTAAGCACATATAAGTGTTAAAAAAACACTATGAGAGAAAGTCTTGTTATATGTTTACATTCACTGAAAAAAAACATTCAAAAAGAAAATAATACTTGGTAAAAATATTTTAACATTTATTTTAATTTTATAGTTTTTCATCCCACTCTGTGTTTAGTAAATTATTTAAATACATATCTGTGTGCGAAAAAAAGTACATTATACAAAAAACTAACATATTCATTATTTTAACAATAATTTCCATCTTAGGTTTTGAATAATAAAATTGATTAAAAATGTTTTCACTGTACACGACAAAAATCATTATTCCGGGAATAATTTAACTAGAGAAAGTCTATTTACCAATATCTTTTAATTTGAGAAAAAAATATCGATCTGAACATGAAATTTCACACATAACCGTAACTTTAATAAAGGTCACAAATCACAAACAGTTTTCGCTAGCATTACAAGAATGTTATTTGTAGGCAAAACTGTCATATTTTGTTCAAGTTATTTTAGTTTTATTGTCCATTGATGATCGACATATAGCATGTTGAACTTTCTCTTGCTTGTGTCTTTTTGACAGGGTGAAGTGTGTTTTGTGGTTCACTTAAGGCTGCATATTTTTCTTGATGGAGTTCTGTAGGTAGCATTTCAAAAATTTCCTTCCAATTCAAACGTTTCATATTCATCGCTTTTCTCAAATTATTTTCGCTATCATAATTA
>BMAO01027443.1:0-30958 GCA_019973975.1 Trichonephila clavata
ACCATTTCACAATATGTTGTCTGCTCATTGCTTCTTCACCATAAACTTCCCTGATTTAACTGTGAATGTCAGATGCGGACACATTCTTTGTCCATAAAAATCGAATCACAGCTTGCACTTCCAAGCGAGACCGATTTTCTAAGTGCCTTGCCATTTCAATATCCTAAACCGTCCGGGAACTTTCACTACCTACTCGCACATCAGCTGTATGACAAGTAGCGCCATCTGTCTCCACTCTGGGGAAGCAAAATTTCTACACAATATGTAGTTTTCAAATGCTGCAGCTTGTAACCTTTTTTTTTCTGATCATTCTTCGTTATCAAACAGAAGCAAAGCAACATTTTTTCTTCGATTCAGTTCCGGTTCAAAGCCCTGCGGTAATATATTATTAGGTTAAGCGTCCAACGAATTAGCTGGTAGACCGAAGCTCTTTCATATGAAAGAAAATATAGGGATTATTGAAAAGTGCTGTGCAAGGGAATTAAATTCAATGGGAATAGAAATTTATGGTGTGAAAAGTAGAAAGCACGGAATATTGTTTGGATTTTATACATTTCATTAATGTTTCCTTATTTTCCTTTCCAGAATGCCCAGGACAAGTTTCTGTTACCAGTATCCAGATTTGTGTACTGAACCGGATGACATAAGCGATTTCTGCCTAAAACATCCTCGGTTTTGCAAGAAAGATACAAGTATTTCATATTTACAAGTCAGTATTCTTCTTCTTCCTCCCTAAATACTCTAAGTATATTATGGGTTTGTGATAGATCTGTGTTTTTTGGGTTTTACCATTGCAGAATTTTATTGAACATTACACTAAAATATGTAGACACTGTGCTTAGAAATTAATGCTAATTAATAGTAATTTACGGCACATAAAAAAAGGAAGCAAAACAATGATAAAGTTATACATATCGTATTAAGTATGCATAATTTCTTCAGTTTCACTAAAATATTAGTATTATTGAAGAGAGTGGATAAGAGTTTATAAGTTAGTGTTTCCAGGGAATTCTTAAGACTTCTTGAAGCCCTGACCCCTACTCAAAAGTAGACCCTGAGCAGGTATTCAAAAATAGGCCCTGGACCCCCTACCCAAATGTAAGCCCACCTATGAGCCTTAAAAATAGATAATACGTAGCATACGTTGTCGAAAACTCGTACAGACTATAACTGAACTCAGTGGCACAACAGCCCATGAGGGTCAAAGCCTGCTGTGCCTGTCTCAGCATTCGTGACCTTAGGCGCTAGTATGCATGTGCAGATGTTTCGGTCAAGTGGTCAGTCTAACGCGAAACCCCCAGTGTTCAGTTCGCAAGCAAGCTTCGTACTCATTTACCGACCCACTGATGGGATGAAAGGCTGAGTCGACCTTATCCAGCCTGGACCAGTAGTGTGGAAGCACGATACACAACCACTAAGCCACTGGGCTTCACAGATAATAATTCTATGCAAATGAATGTGTATGACTTATACAATAGCACAAACCGACTCGGCCAACTGCCGCCTTTTGACTGAATGAGTAATGATTGTGTATGGTGATACGCCTAGGACTAAACATGGAAGATAGTTATCACATGTAGCCATTTGATATTTTATCCGCATTTCCCAGATTTTCGGAGAATACAATAGGAAATAACATTTAGCCGTTGAAATTATTCGAATTATGATCTTATAAAGGCTGAGTAAAGAAAGAGACGAAGCCCCCATCTTAGCCGAGGCCCATTGCCCGGGCCTAGTTAGCCCATGCCTTAAGACGTCTCTGAGTATTTCCTACCCTTTTCACCAAACTTAACTATAACTGAATTGAAGACAGTGGCGCGACAGGCCATGAGGGCCAAAGTCTATTCTGTGCCTATCTTAGTATACGCGACCTTAGGCGCTGGGGTGCACGAGTAAATGTTTCGGTCAAGTAGTCAGTCTGACGCGAAATCCCCAGTGTTCAGTTCCCAAGTAAGTTTAGTACTTACTCATTTATCGACCCATTGAAGGGATAAAAAGCTGAGACCACCTTGCCGAGCTCGGGATTTGAAACCCGTACCTTGTGATGGGGAAACGCAATACACAACCACTCAGCCACTAAGTTTCATTAGCTATAACTAAGCGCGCCATATTTTCCCGTGCTCAATACCCCAGCTACAACTTTACACTCCCTTACCTGGAGCATTCCGACTCATCGGATAAAAGCAAGATCTTTGTCTTCATAAAAAGGCTACCACAATTTAGAGTCTAATTTCTAAATATTCGCAGCATCTTTAAAGGTGGGATTTTCATCAGTATTCGCATTTTACTACTTAAAATTAAGTCTAAATTAATTAAATCTGTGGATAATTATAAAAATCTGTATTACCTCCTTCTCTCTGGTTGTTACTGACACTCAAGCTGTGGCATCAGTTGAGAATAAGTTTATAGTTTTATTGATAGAAATAGACTTTTTATTCTATCATCAAAAGTGAGATCAATATTTTTGTATATATTGTAACGGTATCACTAGTAGACCTCTAGAAATGCGTTAAGAATGCCAATTATTGAAAGATTCTACTTAAGTTTCTGGCGTTAACTTTAAGAAATTTCCTTTCATATTTAGATGCTGCTTATCACTTATTATAAAATCTAATATTCTCTCTTTGCTTTGAGATCTAGATCCCACGAGTTGGATATTACACAAGAAAATCTTACAAAGTAACTGAAATGGCCCAAACACTTCATTTGAATATGAAACGAGATCCTTATTCTCATTTTCTCACAGCATATTCTTCAAGGTAAATATTTACTGAAGAAATTTTTTACTCTGTTACATTTATTAACTTCAAAAATTCAAGAAAGGAGACTGGAAATATATTTCAAAAGGTCTAAGTAAAAAATTAATTTCCAAGTGTCATTTTAATAATTACTGCGTCTCATAAAATTACACTTCCCAATTTTACAATAATATCAAATACTATTTGAAATGATAAAATAACGAGGCAAATGATATCAAAAATGTGCAAAGAGTAACGAAGAATGTCTTATTTGTAAAAATGTGACAAATGATACATATTGCATATTGTGAAAGAGATAATGGACAAGAAATTAAAACGAAAGAAAATAGGTTAGTTATTATAATTCTAAAATCCTGCGTGTATTTACTTTTATTATGATCAGATAAAATAAAATAAATTTTTTTAATTGTTTTAATTGTATGCATTCACTCGACTTTTTAAATGAATACAATAAATGAAAATAAAGCTGAATTTATTCGAATCGAAATCGCACTCCCTCCAAAGTTAAGGCTTTTAAAAACAGGGCACGGTTTAGAATCGAAGACGGAACATTTTGTTTGGGAAATTGAATATGATACTGGCGGTTACAGCAATTACAAGTTCAAGCATGTATTTAAAAGTTTTCAATAGTGGTAAAATAAATAAATTTATGCTCTTCTAATTGGTTTTCATTTAATTTTTTTTAATTTCGTAAATAATATCAAAATAAACATTTTCACTATTTTTATTCTTTCACAAAAACGTGTTGAGGAATTGCGGGGGTGATTTAAAATCGATGGGGGGTTTAGATTCGAACAAGTACGGTATTTTCTCTAATATCGTACCAAATGTCAATATATTTGTGACAGTACGTGAGAAATTATACAGGCAAAATACAAATTAGATGTGTGGTTATGTGATTTCTCCATTATAGCTTCGTGTCTCTTACTTCCAACACTTTTCCTTATCATCAGACTTAATTTCAACGAATTTTCTGGTGTGTTTAATTTTGAAGAAAAATTAAAAGTGTAATTTTTCGATCGATAACAAAAAGAGTGACTGACATGTCATACACAAAATTAGAGAACAATGTTATTCGATCTGCAAATTTCTAGCCACATTTGGCTAATTATTGTTTACGTAACATAGTTTTTATATTGAATAATAAATACATTTCAGTTATGTACGGTACATAAAATTAATTCAAACTATTTATGGATCATTTAGCTTAATAAAACATAACTTTTTTCAAGAAAAAGAATTTCTGCAAAAATATGAGCCTATTTTTTTCAGACAAAACAGAATTTTTTTCACTCCTCTTGTGAATTACGGTGAGTATTTGGGCATACGGGATGCTTGCAGCCCTCCATCCCATATCTGATAGTCTTCGATGGGGAAGCGACGATAGTGGTTTTTTTCTTTCTGCATGGTACTGCATGGCGATTGGTGGAGAGGACTGGTCCGATAGGCGTGCCTATGGTGGAAAATTTCTTGCAGTTTTCGGTGCAAGTTTTGCATGGGAGAGAGCTGAGAGGCTGCTCTCTGATTAGTTGCTGGATGGTCAGGATAGTGACTCCAATTGGCTACCCAGGGTCTTAAAAAGTTAAAAATGAGAAAGTGAGAGGAGCTTGTCCAGTTGGGAAATAAAGTTAAGTAAAATAGAAATAAAAATGCAAAAAGTTAAAGGAAGAATTAAAATTAAATAAAATGAAAAATATAATGAAGAAATAAAATAAAAAATTTAGAGAATTATGAGTAGGTAAGAAAAGCCGATTCTGATGTAGAGGCGGCGGAGGCGGCGCAGAGTTGAGTCTGCTGCTAAGTTGAGTTGTTTCCCTCCTGTTGCTGGGTCGAGTTGTTTCCCTTCTGCTATGGTTTTGGTTTTCGAGTTAATAAGAGTTAATTTGGGGATATTGATACTTATGTGTTTCTCATTGTTATTTAATTGTGGAATGTTTTAAATCGTTTTCTTGAATGTCTTTTATAATAATATTTTTTTGAAAAAAAATGAGCACTTTTTATTATTGGAACTTATAAATTATGTAACTGAAGAATTTTTGGAAAATCTTTGCTTAGATAATATTTTAAGAGAAGTAAGAGAAATGTTATATCCACCTGATTATTTTGAATATTATGAGGATCTGAATAAAATGATTTTTTAAATGTTTAATTTGAGTTAATTTTATTTATATTGTTTGTTAGTTTAACTTATGTTGAGATACTTTCTTTTTAAAAATAAGTGTGGGTATATTTTTAAAAAAAATTATCTCAGAATGTTTAAGCGTAAATTATATTTTAAATACATTTCATACAAAAGCAAGAAAAAAAATATTGTATAAATATTTTGTATAAGTTTCTAACAAGATTTGCCTTTAAAAAGTTTATTTTTAATAAATCTGAAGGGGAAAAAATGGGGTTTTTCCCCCATATATATGGTTACTAGCTGTTACCCGCCCGCTTCGCTGGGTATTTCATGATGTTTTATAAATTTTACTGCTTATATATATGTATAAATTATTGATATCTAAGTCCTAGCATTAAGAATTCGATTGAATTGAAAAATATACTTATACCTGTAACTGTCACCTGTTGATAAAAAAAAAGGCAGAGCTCATCAAATTTGTATTTTCTAAAAATCTCTAAAATTGAAGCATAGAATGATGTTTGCTCTTTCGTAACTCAAAAACTAAGTGGATTCCCGCAAAACCAATTTTCGGTGGATCTCTACTCCGTAAATTGAACATGCAAGCCAAATTTCAAGTCTAAATCTAACAGAAAAAAGTAAAACTTTTACTATAAATATCCCCGTAATCCCGTTGAGAGCCGTTTTCCAAAATAACCGCTCTTAGCGGATTTCAATTCAACAAAAGAAAAATGCAAACCAAATTTCATTATTATAGTCCTTGTAGCTCGAAAAAAGTAATTTCTTTTGTCAATACGTCCCAGTAACCCCCTGCAACCCTCCAGAACTTGATTTGCTTAAAATTTATTCTTAGTGGATCCCTATTCAACAAAAAAAACATGCTTAATAAATTTCAAGTATATGGGTCTAACAATTAAAAACAGGAATTTTTTTCTGTAACTCCTCTTGACCCCTCGCAAACATCTGTAGGGGTCAATTTTCATTTTACTCTTTGTTAGAGGAACTCTATTTCATGAAAAGAACATGCCTACCAATTTTCAAGCAGGATGATCAAGTAGCTTAAAAATGAAAATATTTATCGATTACGCCTCTTAATCTCCCGAAATTAAACTTAGTAGTTGATATTCGCGAAACCCATTTTGTAGCGGTTCTCTACTTTACGAAAGGAATGTGCTTATCAAATTTCAAGACTGTACGTCTAACAGTTTAAAAATGGGGGTAATTGTCTATAACGCCACTTGAGCCCCCGCAACGCCATTTCTGGGTCTGTTTTCACAAAACCCATTTTGTAGGGGAATTGCACTCTATGAAAGGAATCTGCTTAGCAAAATTTGAAGACTGTGCGTCCAATTAATTAAAAATGCAAAAAAATTATCAATAACGCCCCTTGAACCCCCGCAACACCACCTAGGGGTCGATTTTCACAAAGCACATTTTGCAGTGTATTTCTATCCTATGAGAGGAATCTGCTAACCAAATTTCAAAACTGTGAGTCTAATAGTTTAAAAAAAGAAATAATTATTTATATCTGCCCTTAACCCCCCGCAACACCCCTTGGGGGTCAATTTTCTCCAAACCCGTTTTGTAGCGGATATTTACTCCATGAAAGAAACATTCCTACCAATTTTCAAGCAGGTAGGTCAAATAGTTTAAAAACGAAAATATTTATCTCTTACGCCACTTATTCCCCTGCAACGCCACTTAGAGGTCTGTTTTCACAAAACCTTCTTATAGCTGATCTCTACTCCATGAAAGAAATCTTTTTATCAAATATAAAGACTGTGCGTCTAATAGTTTAAAAATGGAAATAATTATCTATAACGCCCCTTAAGTCCCCTCAACGCCACTTGGGGGCAATTTTCACGAAACCCATTTTTAGCGTATCTCTACTCTCTGAAAGGAATCCGCTTACCCAATTTCAAGATTGTACGTCTAATAACTTAAAAATAGGAATTTATAACGCCCCTTAAACACCCGCCCCCGCAACACCCCTTGGGGGTCAATTTTCCCAAAACCCATTTTGTAGCGGATATTTACTCCAGGAAAGAAACTTACCTACCAATTTTCAAGCAGGTAGGTGAAGTAGTTTAAAAACGGATATATTTATCTATTACGCCCCTTAATCCCCCGCAACGCCACTTAGAAGTCTGTTTTCACAAACCCGTTTTTAACGGATCATTATTCTACGAAAGGAATCTCTTTATCAAATTTAAAGACAGTGCGTCAAATAGTTTAAAAATGGAAATAATTATCTATAACGCGCCCTAAGCCCCTGCAACGCCACTTGGGGTCGATTTTCAGCAAACTCATTTTGTAGCGGATCTCTACTCTCTGAAAGGAATCCGCTTACCCAATTTCAAGATTGTACATCAAGTAGTTTAAACATGGAAACAATTATTATTAAAGCCCTTAACCCCCCCGTAACGCCCCTTGCGTTTCGAATTTCGGAAAATCCTTTCTTAGCTGATGTCTACTCTATCAAAGGAACATGTCTACCAAATTTCAAGTCTGTAGGTTGAATAGTTCCAGAGATTTCGTGATTAGTCAGTCAGTCAGTCAGTGAGTCGCTTTTCTCCTTTATATATATAGATATTGTTAATTTTATTTATACTACTTTCTAGTTTAATTTATGTTGAAATAATTTCATTTTAAAAGATAAATATCAGTATATGCCTTTCAAACAAATTATCTTAGTATGTTAAGCATAAGTGATATTTTAAATATATTTTGTATAAAAGTAAGGAAAAATTTATGTTTATGTGTTTAAAGCAAACTCTTTGCCTTTTCCAAAGAGTATGAATTGTATAACTATTCATTGCAATAACCATTTAGTTTAATTATTTTTTTCTTAATTGAATAGAAATGAAGAAAAATATTTATTATATATTATTTTAATAACAAATTGTAAATTTTAATTCGGTTTAATGATTACACATACACAGTAAAGATACTAAGTATAAATTGTTTATTTACAAAAAAAACCATCATTCTGTACTACGTTTTACATTACAATCACTTATTTACATTACAGGACAACAACAAGTTGTAAAATTGAATTCAGCATAATGATTACACATGTACAGTAAAGATACAAAGTAAATTGTTTATTTACAAAAACAGCATTCTGTATTCCGTTTTACATTACAATCATTTATTTACAAAAAATCACATTTATTGTGTATTCATCACTGGATTTCATGCCACACTGTTCATCGAATAGCTCTAAATTCGTCAGCGACAAATGTTTACGGGCAAGAGTAGTAATGCCATCACCATTAACAAACCTTTTATCATCTTTATAGGACAGAGCAAGTTTGTTTTGCTTTATGGAGTGTATTGCATGAAATTTGGACCTAATTAAGTTCATGTCAGCATATTTTAATTTTTGATTAAAAAGACAGACTTTGTAGTCCTCAAATGTTATTTTATTTTTTAAAGTTTGTTTTTAAATTCCTTTTAACCGCGCTTTTTAATCTTATGGTTTGCTTTGTAGGCATACATTTTCGATTTTAATCCTATATATATTCTGTCGTATATTTCCTTTGTTTTCATCTTTCATTTTCCCAATGACTTTTTTGTTCGTTTTCTTGAATGTTTTTTATAATAAACTTTTTTGAAAAAATGAGCACTTTTTATTATTGGAACTTATAAATTATGTAACTGAAGAATTTTTGGAACATCTTTGCTTAGATAATATTTTAAGAGAAGTAAGAGAAATGTTATATCCACCTGATTATTTTGAATATTATGAGGATCTGAATAAAATGATTTTTTAAATGTTTAATTTGAGTTAATTTTATTTATATTGTTTGTTAGTTTAATTTATGTTGAGATACTTTCTTTTTAAAAATAAGTGTGGGTATATTTTAAAAAAAATTATCTCAGAATGTTTAAGCGTAAATTATATTTTAAACACATTTCATACAAAAGCAAGAAAAAAAATATTGTATAAATATTTTGTATAAGTTTCCAACAAGATTTGGCTTTAAAAAGTTTATTTTTATAAATCTGAAGGGGAAAAAATGGGTTTTTTTTTCATATATATGGTTATATTGTTAATTTTATTTATACTGCTTTCTAGTTTAATTTATGTTGAAATAATTTCATTTTAAAAGATAAATATCAGTATACGCCTTTCAAACAAATTATCTTAGTATGTTAAGCATAAGTGATATTTTAAATATATTTTGTATAAAAGTAAGGAAAAATTTATGTTTATGTGTTTAAAGCAAACTCTTTGCCTTTTACAAAGAGTATAAATTGTATAACTATTCATTGCAATAACCATTTAGTTTAATTATTTTTTTCTTAATTGAATAGAAATGAAGAAAAATATTTATTATATATTATTTTAATACCAAATTGTAAATTTTAATTTGGTATAATGATTACACATATACAGTAAAGATACAAAGTATAAATTGTTTATTTACAAAAAACATCATTCTGTACTACGTTTTACATTACAATGACTTATTTACATTACAGGACAACAACAAGTTGTAAAATTGAATTCAGCATAATGATTACACATGTACAGTTAAGATACAAAGTAAATTGTTTATTTATAAAAACAGCATTCCGTTTCACATTACAATCTTTTCTTTACAAAAAATCACATTATTGTGTCATCACTGGATTTTATGCCATACTGTTCACCGAATAGCTCTAAATTCGTCAGCGACCAATGTCCATGGGCAAGAGTAGTAATGCCATCACCATTAACAAACCTTTTATCATCTTTATAATAACAGAGCAAGTTTGTTTTGCTTTATGGAGTGTATTGCATGAAATTTGGACCTAATTAAGTTCATGTCAGCATATTTTAATTTTTGATTAAAAAGACAGACTTTGTAGTCCTCAAATGTTATTTTATTTTTTAAAGTTTGTTTTTTAATTCCTTTTAACCGCTTTTCAATCTTATAGTTTGTTTTGTAGGTATACATTTTCGATTTTAATCCTACATATTCTGTCATGATACTTCCTTTGTTTTCATCTTTCATTTTCCCGAGGACTTTTTTGTTAACAAGAGGTAAATTAAAAATGTTATTTTTGTCATAGTCTGAAGTGTCATATAAGTTAATATCGTCTTTCATGTCACTATAAAAATCATCCGTCTTTATTTCATATATAAAGGAATCGGTGTCTGTATACATGAGCCTTACTTTTGAGTCGTAACGGTGCTTCATGTACTCATAGTGAAAAGAATACATTAGGACTTTTGATAAGTCTAAAATCGCCCTTCCTACCTGTATTGGTTTCAAGAATTTGATTTGGGTTTTTTAAGATAAACGGCCATTAAGTTTTCAGAAAATATTGTACGACGATTAAAATTTGGTTTCGCTATTAACTTTCGAGCTTGCTCTTCTGTTGAGCATAAACGTATATCTACTCTTCTTCTTACATTTTCCATCGTTTCCCCAAATATGCTATTATTCATTAGTTTGTAAAAATCCTTTTGAAAGTCATTCACAGCTTTAGTTCTTAATTCTGTATTGTAATCTATGTAATTTTTAAACCAAGGCGACTGAAAAAATTTTAAACCACGATTAATTTTTTTCAAGACTAACCCTAATTTTAAAAAAAGCTTTAAATTTGAATAATGGAGAATATATTTTTTTTTGGTTCAAAAGTAGTTAAAAGTCTAGGTTCTCTATAATTAGGTGGGGGTTTATTTTCAGGGGCAAGGGGAAAATCGGAATGTTTGTCATGCAAATCGGAAGGGTAGTCAAGATCCACTTCCAAGATGTAACCTACTCGTACATCTGAGTCATCTGATAAATTTAAAGTATCCTGTTCAGTTAAATTGCCATCACTCCAAACAAAATCTTTTAAAGGTAGATATTTACTCATCGAGTAACCGTACAAATTATTTGCGTCAAGATGCATTAAATATTTTATCTCCTCATCTGGATTAAAATTAGGCATATATTTGTTGTTAGCTATAGCATAACGATTACAACACTGACTTATACCTCCTCTCTTACACCATTTTCTATAAAAAAAGCATGTCGTAATCTGTGAACAGTTCGATAGCTACTTTAGTATGTAATAGCATAGCATCCCGAGATAAAGCTGGGGTGGTAAAGTACCAACAAGGATCAAGTTTATAAGTTTGCATGCATATTTTTCTAAAGTTTTCAAAGAGATCGGTTAACAATAGGACATCTGTTTTTACATATAGATCACAGTATTCACCAAGATTATTTAAATGAAACTGATTAAACACTCTTTACAGGCGTGATTATAATCCTCTACACTTATAGCCTCTTCATTTAGTTTATTGTAAAATTTACTAATAGGTGGCAAACAAGTATCTTTACATTTTTCAAAACTATCAAAATAATCATACGGAAAAACTCCTTTTCTTAAAAGTAAATCTATTTTTTCTGAATAAAAATAATGTTTCATATATTTAAATTCATCTTTTTTTAGTGTTTTTATCAAATTTTCCAAACTAGAAGACATGAATTTGAAAGAATCTAAAAACCTTAACTGAAAATAATTTGAAATATTTTTACTGAAGGAAATATATTTTTCTTCGGTGTTCGGAATTAAATTAATTTGTTTTTTATCATATCCTAACTCGTTAATAAAAATATGGGCGTCATACCCAGAAAGATTATGGAAGAAAACAGGCAAAAATTTGGGGGTTTTCATTGCTAAATTACAACTATTACAACAAGGGCCATTAAATTTTTGATTAACATGGTTATGATCCCTAACCTTGATATTGTTTTCGCGAAAGGTTTGATCACAAACATAACAATTTTTAGCATTATCATACAATTGCTTTTCTGATTCGGTAAGAGGTAATAACGGTTTTGGTTTTTTATAAATATTATCAATTGCTATTGCATCTTTTTCTAACTTTTCAATAAAAATTTTTGAGGCACCTCTGTATACTACTGGATCTTTGTAATGACCCCCTTTATAACTGATAAAATAACAAAAATCTATCGAGACATGTTTTTCATAAATATGGGTAAAGGAAAAGTTTGGATCAGGACAACAAGGGGGTCATTACAAAGATCCAGCATTATTTAAGTTGTAAAACTAAGCATGGAATTAGCTCTGAGGTGTGTATTTATTTTTTACAACTATTAAAGTAGTTTTTTTTTAATGAAATGCTAATCTTTTATTTGCTTTCTTCTATATATTCATTATACCAATATGTTGTTCGATTGTTTTACATTTGTGCAATTTTTTTATGGTAAGTAGTTTTAAATAAGCTAATTAACATTTCGTAAAAGTTTCAGACTATTCGATGAATATTATATCATGCTATTAATGGAATGGAAACTTCAAACTGATTTCTCCATGTTGAATTTTTGATCATATACTACTTTTCAAAACCCTAAGGCTTTTTTGATAATTGAAGTAGAGATGTGAATTATTTTGTAAATATTCTGAAATGTATGTTTTTTATTACTGTGAATGTAATTAGTTCTAAGATGTGTAGTAATTTTTTTTTAAAAAATTCAAAATTCAAAATTAATAATTTTTTGAGAATTTTTGTATGTTTCACAATGAAAAAATTAATATATAATTATAATGAGCTGCAGCATAAAAAACCATATACGGTATTAGTATATGACAAGGTACTTCGAAAAAAGTTTTGAAAGAAAATATACATATTTAAAAAAGCCTTAAGAATTTAAAAAACTTTAAATTCTACAAACATTTTTCAATAAGTTTGAATTTTTTTTATTCGAAATTATTATTTAATAAGGACTTTTACGTAAATACAATTAAAACCAAATTTCAAAAATAAAAACAAGATATCAATCATTGGCATGGCCAAGTAATTTTAGCGCGTTTTTCACATGTTGTATTTTACAATAATGCAACTAATGAACTTTTTACTAACAGAAAATAGTGTACTATACTTAAAAAAAGAAATTTAAGAAAAAAATAAAAAAAATTTGAAATTATTAAATTTAAATATGATTCGGCTCATCAACTGCACAAATGCGACCAAATGCCGAAAACCCGAGGTCAATCGGTTGCTTATTGGCTGAGAAAAAGGTACGACAAAATATGGAACGAAGACGAGGACGAACACGAAATTTGCGTCCTAATAGCGCTTTTTTTACACTACGTGAAAAACGCGCTAAAAATTTAAAGATGGTACCATGTCGCCATAACTGTAGGAAATAAAAAAAAGTCACATGGAGCCAAATCAAGGGAATAAGGAGAGGATGTATCATCACAGTTGTGTTTTTCAGTTCCTACTTTCACACTCTCCTTATATATGCATATATCTTGTTTAAAGTTTCAATTGTTAATAAAATTTTCATCCACTCAAGTTCAAATACATTTTTTTAAACTTGTAGTGGATGACACTTGATGTTAGTACAGTGTTTTCCAATATTAATTCATTAATCAATGAATAATTAGTAACAAAAAAATAATAGTCCGACATCGTGTATAAAAAGGAAAATCGCTTGTTGTGTCCCTGTAGCTCAATGGGTAACCCGTTGGACGTTTGATCCAAAGGTCGTGGGTTCGAATCCTACCTGGTGTGGCCTAATTTCTGATTATGTGATTTGTTTTCACTATTATATCTTATTGGAATAATTAAATTCAGTTAATGAATAAATAGTAACAAACAAGACTTTTTATATGTAATAGTCCAACGCCATATATAGAAAGGGAAATTATAAATATTAATTAATAAAATATTAGTAACAGACAAAAATAATAGTCTAACACCATATATAAAAAGGAAAATCGCTTGTGTGTGTTGTGTCCCTGTAGCTCAATGGTAGCGCGTTGGACTTCTAATCCAAAGGTTGTGGATTCAAATCCCACCTGGGGTGGTCTAATTTCTTTTTACTATATCTTATGGGAATAATTAAATTTAATTAATTAATAAAAAATAGGAAAAACAAATATTTATGTATAATAGTCCAACACCATACATAAAAAAGAAAATGGAAAATTGCAAGAAAAAAGGCTTTCTATTTTGCCACTTAATATTGTGATTCTGTCATATGTATATACATATTTTTATTAATTGTAATTATTTAGTAAAATGAACTAAAATAAAAATTTTCTTTGCGGACCGAAGTAAGAATTGGCTTTATTATTTTTTTTATGTTACTTGTTTCTGGTCAGAAACTGCTTGACAGATAGGGCCGTGTGAGCGGGTGCATTGTCCTGGTGCAACAGCCCTCCATCCCTCCACAACTGTGGCCTTTTCTTCCTAATATTTTCACGAAGTCTTTTTAGTACTTCAATGTAGTAGTGTTGATTAACAATTTACCCCTGGGATCCCACCCACTCAATCATTACAATTCCATAAATGTCGAAGAAGACAAAAGTTTCATTTCAAGTGAAGGCTTTGAAACGTGAGGTGAAAAAAAAATCTTTTTAATATTTTTGACCCAAGTCACTAAAAATGAAGCCAACGTAGCTGTATCTGTAATTCTAAAAAAAAAATATTTTCAGTCATTTAATTTTAATTACGTATAATTAAATTATCGTATTGTTACCCTAAACAAAGTGTATAGAAAATTCCATCTCAAATGAGTGCTTTTAAATGTGAGAAAAACCTTTTAAGGTTAGACACAAGTCGCCAAAAATGATGCCGACGTGGCTGTATTTGTAATTCTTTGAATAATTAGTTTTAATCAATTAATTTTTATTAATTATAATTAAATTGCTGTATTGTCATCCAAAATAATCGTGTATGTAAAATTCCAGGTCAATTGAGTGCTTTAAAATACATTTTATTAACGATCGAAAATTTGAACAAGATAAATGCACATACAAATATAGAGAGAGTGTGAACTAATAGTAGGAATTGAAAAAACAGCTCCAACTTTACTTTGTTTTTTTGAACTACACGCTTAGTCTTGTTTTTTTTATGTGTGTCACACCTCGCATATATATAAATTTCATTAACAAATAACTTAGCCTTAGTAAAACGTAGAAATTCAATCATTTATCTATGCATTTTGCTCATTAGGGAAGAGAGTTTATTGCGACTTATCGCTACAATCAAAAAAAAAAAAAAAAAAAAAAAAAAAAAAAAAAAAAAAAAAAAAAAAAAAAAAAAAAAAAAAAAAAAAAAAAAAAAAAAAAAAAAAAACAATTCTCAAAAGAGGAGGAAGATCAGCCACTGCATCAAGTCGCGAAACATGTCAAGCGTTTGGGGATAGTGCTGTCAATGAACGTACGGCAAGGCATTGGTTTCAAAAATTCAGGTCGGGAGCTTTGTGCATCTGTGATAAAGCTCAAACAGGATAGCAATAGGCCTTGGATGATGAATCCCTGCAGGTGGCTATTGAGGAGGACAGTACTCAAACGTGTGGTGATCTTGCCAGACAATTCAACATTTCCAGTGAAACGGTTAGACTTCTTCTGCACCGCTTAGGTAAGACGTACAGGCTGAGCAAGTGGGTTCCTCACACGCTGTTGGAAGTCCATACGCAACAATGAGTGGTAGCCTGTTTATCATTGCTTTCTCGCCACAGTATCACATCTATATTCAATCGGGTGCTGACCAGTGACGAGAAGTGGGTCCTGTATGACACACCCAGGCGTTCGAAACATCGGTGTCACCCCAGGATACTGCCCCGCACAGCGCAAGACCACCTATGCACCCACGCAAGATTATGCTTTGTGTCTGGTGGACTTGCCATCAAGTGATTCACTATGAGGTTCTACGAACAGACCAAACGGTCGTTGCGGACCTGTATTCGCAGCAATTGGAACGTGCACAACAGGCATTGCATCAGAAGGAGCTAGCACTGGTTAATCGAAAGGGTGTACTGTTATTGCATGATAACACGAGGCCGCATGTTGCGCGGATGGCCAGGAATACGATACAGCGACTTGGTCGGGAGACTTTGTGCCATCTTCCTTACTCACCTGACCTTGTACCATCAGAGTACCACCTCTTACCTTCCCTGGACAATCATCTTCTTTGTAAATCTTTTACCAATGAAGCAGACATGCACCAGGCTCTCATAGACTTCTTTGCGTCCCACACCCCCCGAGTTTTACCTCAAGGGGATTGAACAACTGGAGACACGTTGGCAGTAGGTGCTGCGTGCCTATGCTGATTACTTCGAGGACTGACAATAGGCTACGCTGTTTGTATGTCATGTTCTTTTGGGTCATTAAAAATGGCAAGAACTTTTTTGTTTATCTTGTATAATCAAGTATTCAAGTGAAGAAAAATTGTGATTTTACAAACTGGTTTTAAACTCTGATATGGTTTTAGGAGAAATAGGCAACTAACTGCTGGAAGACAGCACATGCGGGGACTATTTAATTACTTTTTCTATAAATAAGAAATGAATCATAACAAAGAGTTTAATCTTTTTAACGTGGGATAAAATAAGACTAAAATAAGACTACCATTCGGAAAGTGGTATTCTTACTTAAAATGCACGGAAAAAATATGCAAGATTAGGGTTTAAATCAATATTAGCAAATTAAATCAATAGTAAGGCGTAACACACATGTTTGTATATATACTGTATAAATATTCACACACATATATATAAACTATTTTTTATTTTATTTAGGGAAATGAAAATAACTTTTGTGCTGGAACATATAACTCACAATTATGTGAAGTGCTACTCCTCGAATTTCCACTTTTATGACAAAAATGAGCCCGAAACCATTAAAATGGGTAAGTGTTTTATAGGTGTATTGAAGTTCAAAAAATAAAACTGTGTAGTAATTTGGAAAATAGAGACGAAATACGTTTGTATCGTGGTGTTTAGAAATAAATACAAACACAAAATATGAAATTAACTATAGCACCTTGCCATATAAAAATGTTTTTTAAGCAATTAAATTAATTTAGTTTTAATTTTATCTAATATTTAGAATATATACAAAAGGTTTCTATAACCTTTTGTATATATCAACGCATCTCCCTTTCTCTCTAACAAATTTTCTTTCAGCAGTTGTTTCATTAAAAAAAAAAAAAAAACAAAAATCCATTCATTCCACAAATTAAGCTTTCTAGAAAAATCTTACACGTCTTCAAGATGACCATCAGAAAAAAAATGACAGCGGTTCAAAAATTCCGGTCCGAATAGGGTTACTATTCCCTAAATTTTGCAAGGTTACCATATTGTAAACTTTATCGCCAAATTTTTGGCGCTAAATATTTGTCGCCAAGAAGTGTACCCTGCTAGGATCCACACATAGAAACCTTTTGTATCCAACGCATTTTCAATGTATGAGGTGATTCTAATCTTTTGAAGAATTATTGCTAAACATTTTGGGAAATTATTTGCACAAATTCTTCTGTCTTTCGGCATCTCCACTGTTACATTTTTGTTTTTAGCCACCCAGACGGTTGAATTGTTTCAGCGCCACAAGCGATTTTCATCGCCAGTACATTTGGATAGAGGTCAAAACACGGTTTCATCCCGGTGTGTGACACAGGAGTACTCAACCCTTTCTCCTACCGGGCCGCATGCATATGATACATGGCCGCAACATGAAGATTAAATGGGAGGGGGGAAGAACTTAAGGAATAAAGCAACATTGAAAGTTAAAATGTGAAAAATTGATCAAAAAATATTAAAATTTATTATTATTATTATTATTATTTTGGCTTTTATTTTAAGGCTATATTGACCTCTTATCAAGCATGCACACAAAAATTTCGATTTTATTCCTTTTTACACTGAGTTATGGTGTGGTTTCTATTTCTCTTTATATATGACCAAGCCTTTTGTTTACATTCTACAGTCATACAAATAAAGCTGTCATGTTGTTTGATAATTTGATTTGTCACTTTTGACAGAATCTCACTTATTTTTAACACGCTTTTATAAGCTTCAATTGTAAGCAACGGAATCTTTGAACTCGATTTTTACCCACTTTAAAAGGTCAGATTAATTCGAAATTTGCAATGACGATACAATAATTTCATAATTTTGCTCCATTGTCCAGATCAGGATATCAGGAATAACAATTTCCAGATTTGGCGACAAATTCCATATACCATTTCCAGATTTGGCAACTAATTCCAGATCCCCTTTCCAGATTTAACGACTAATTCCATACACCATTTCCAGATTTAACGACTAATTCCAGATCTCATTTCCAGATTTGGTGATTAAAAAATTAAGTTACAACCCTAAAAGCGAAAACATGCATCAGCAATTTCTTACCATAATACAAACAATTGTCTAGTTTTTTTGAAATTGGGAAATAAAAGAGAAGACTCATGCATGGTGAAAAAAATAATTTGTTCTAACTCAGGGATGGGCAAACTTCTTCGGTCGTGGAGCAAAAATTATAAAAAAAATAGAGGGCCAAGATAAATTTTTCTAAAATTTTAAAAACATATACAAGTATATTATAATTTAAATATGTTAATGAGATTAATGAAATTACGATTTCATTTTTAAAAGTTTCTTTTATCGAGGTTCAAAGTGAGATGAACTGATGGAATGACACTGGATGTTCAAGATTCTAAAAAAATGACGCATTTAAGATTAATTCATCAATGAATAAATGATAGCTTAAAAACTAAATTGCACGCTTTTATTGTAGATCGAACTAAAAACTAAAAAAAATAATTGTTAATATAGTAATAAAAATATTTGCTAGAAAATTAATGTCATTGTGGTAAAAGCGTGGGGTGCTTTGTACTATAATTTTACACTAACTTAGCATTTCGGACTAGAGCTAGAAAGAAATTACAACATTTGATATCGAGCACCCCACGCTTTTACCCCAATGACATTAATTTTCTCGTTAATCATTTTATTCTTATATTAAGAATTATTTTTTTACTTTTTAGTTCGATTAACCATAAAAGCGTGTTTTTTAAATTTTTTTAAACTATAATTATTTTAAATATTAATTTATCATGTGCAAAACGGCAACAAAGAGTCTGATATTAACACTGATTGCTTATAATTAATTCGCTTCTAGGATAGCTGCTGTCATTTACTTTAGGTCGGGCGTAGTCGCTTTACTAATAGTTGACCTTACTTTCATAGTGTAGCTTTCTCCGTTCGCAAGTATTTTCTGGTTAAAGGGACTTTCCTATGCACCCTGTATATTGACTCTTTACTTCCTCCAAAAAAAGTTTTGAATTTTTGGTGTTCCAATCATCTTGCTAGAATATCATTTCCTAAATTTATAACAGTTTTAGAGACAGTTTCTATTCCAGAATCAGTAATACGTGCAACTAGATTTTCCTGGTGAATAATGCAGATAAATTATATAAGATCAATGAAATCATATTTCTGTTTCAACAGCGATATAAATCCATTTTTAGATCCGGTCATTGAAAGACAGTTATCAGTACACATACTAAATAATTTTTTTAACATCTGTATTGTTCTACTCTAGAAAAATGGAAATAAGTTCAACATAATCTACGCCTTTAGTTTGGTTTTTCATTGGTAGGAATTTCAGAAACTCTTCATGGATTGAGTTTTGCTCAGTATAATTTTTAACAAAAACCCAGTAAAATATTTAACAAAGCTGAAATATCCGCACTGGCCAAACTTAAAAACTTCCAGTATCAACTTCAGTTAACACAAATATGGTTTGCAGTATTTTCAATACGTCTAATACAGATAAATTTGAGAACTGGATTTCTTTTATATCTGAAATTAATTGATTTTTATTACTGAATTTATCAAATAATACTTCGGAAGCATTTCAGAAGCAACCCTTCTCATCAGTTTGAGTCAGTTAACATTTTGACATGTTTACCAATAATATAATAAATTTCATAGAATGCCTTTGTTTGCGCTGCCTCTTGCGGCATTTGTACCGATAAAATACATTGTTGCTGGAGAGAAGATTTTCAATAAGAAAGTCAATTTATCGCCTCTTGAAAGAGATCCTCGATGAAAAGTGTCACTGAACGATTTCTGTTTAGTGGTAAAATGACGAGCAACATTATGTTTTTAAATGTAATACTTTCGCGGCAAATCAAACAAGTTGCCGATTCACATGTTTGTTTTTCTCTACAAAGTAGTCAACTTCCAATCGTATATTTTTTTTAGCTTATTCTTCACTCGGAAGATAAGAGATAATTAAAACTAAGCTTCACTCAAAATGGTCACTACTCCTGTTGAGTTCAGTAAACGCGCTTTCACTACTCCACTGTTATTTGTTATTACCATCCCTTACGGCAGCGTTTCTCAAACTGTTGGGCGCGTCCCCCCTAGGGGCCGTGAAATTTCTACAAGGGGGGCGTGAGCACATGAAAGAGTTGAAAATAAAGGATGATTAAAAAAAATATTAATTTACTGAAAGTAAACAAATAAAATACATTCTGGCATAGTAAAAAGTAAAATACACATTTACACTGATATATACTTATAAATGTATCAGTACTGCATGATGTATTTTATAGTTAAATTAACAATACCAAATTAAAAACAACACCAATAATTACCAATGAACCCATGGGTATGTCATATATAAAGTTATATACACAATTAACACTTATCTTGATAATTTGTACGCGGTTTGTAATTATTCTCTTAACTGCTGAATTAAAGTTACGTAATATTCACTCCCCCAACTCCCCCAGTTTCCTCGTAGGCGTGCGTATTGGATGTATTGGGGAGGGGGAGAGAAAAGGAATAAATAAGCAAATCCTCTGAAATAAGTAAATCCTTCGCAAACACTGTAAAGGTCATTTTATTGCATTCCTAAGTCTTCGAAATAATTTTGTGGATAGCAGTGTACTGAAAATATCGTACCTCGGAAAGACGCATATGTATGTCCGAGGCAACTAACGCTTTGAGTGAAACGTTTATATACAAGGGGTGATCAAATGAAAAGGTACGAAACGACATAAAAATGAAACAGTTAAATATTTGCATATTCCGCCAAGGGAGAATGTAGCGAGACATCTCGGGATGCCATTGGAGACTCTGACTGGGATCGGATCAAGCGCGGGTGCCCGCATGCGCAGGAGAGAGCAAAGGCTCTTATAAAAAGCGGCGTCCAAATGATGCGGCAGTACGTATAAGGACAGGATGGCGTTCGCGTTGCAAAATTCGACGATTGAGGAGCAGCGAAGTGTTATCCGATTTCTGACAGCGGAAGGTGAGAAACCGGCAGCTATTCATCGGAGGATGGTGACCGTTTACGGGGAGGAATGTGTCTCTGACAAGTCTGTCAAAAAACTGAGTGCGAGTTTTCGTGCAGGCCGTGGGAGTGTGGGTGATGACCAGAGACCATGCCAGGCATACACTGTCATTACGAGCGATCTCATCGACAAGGTAGACAACCTAGTGAGAAGTGATCGGCGTGTCACATTGCGAATGTTGGCGCTGAAGGGGGATGTCAGCTATGGAACCGTGTAGACAATTGTTCACGACAGGTTGCGATTTCGGAAGGTGTGTACCGCTTCGGTTCCGAAGCAGCTCACCGACCAGCAAAAGAAACTGCGTATGGGACTAGCACTGCAACATCTGTTTCGGTATCATAAAGACCCCGTTTTCATGAAGCGGATCGTCACAGGTGATGAGACCTGGTGCCAGCACTACGAGCCAGAGACAAAGTGGGACAGCATGCAGTGGAAGCATGCGTCGTCACCTCCCCCTAAAAAGTTCAGAGCCGTGAAGTCAGCAGGCAAGGTATTGCTCACTGTCTTTTTCGACGTTCAAGGTCCGCAACTTGTGGAATTACTCGAGCACAGAAAAAGCATTAACTCCGATGTGTACTGTGAGACACTCCGACGCCTACGCAGGTCCATCAAGAACAAAAGACTGGGGCTGCTCACGGAGGGTGTGGTTCTTCTCCATGGTAACGCGCGTCCACACGTCTCCAGAGTCACACAAATGGAACTGGACAAGTTCCAATGGGAGACGTTGGACCATCCGCTCTACAGTCCGGACATGTTGCCCTGCGATTTCCTTGTGTTTGGTCCACTGAAGAAACACCTGAAAGGAAAGCGCTTCAACTCGGACGACGTACTCAAGGACAGTGTGAAGGACTGGGTCTCGTCACAGCCACAGGAATTTTGGGAACAAAGAATCCTGCGGCTTGTTCATCAGTGGGATCGTTGTGCTCAGGTCTATGGTGTATATTTTGAATAAAGTCTATATTTGTACCCACCGTGTCGTTTCGTACCTTTTCATTTGATCACCCCTTGTACGTCGATTGCAATGAAGAGGTTAAAGTCGTGTTGTAGCTTTAGTGCCAAAGCGTATTATTGAATTAAATACATTGTTATTGTATGGAAGGGGGGGGGCGATGGAAATTATGATTGAATATTGGGTCGCAAATATTGAAACTTTGTGAAGCACTGCCTCACAGTGACAAATAGAAAAAAAATATCAACCATATTTTGCTATTCGTACCCGTGAGACACAGACAGCAAAAATGAGAAATTTGATTGCTTGATTGATATAATTACCCGAAACATTTTTAATATATTTTTAATACAGGCTGTGATCGGGTCACTCAGAAAAGCCCGTCGGTCCCCATGCTGCAGGTTGAGTATCCTTGCAGTAAATCACGAAAAAAAACCCGTTACGGTGGTTCTAAAGTTGTCGTCTGGGAAAGCATTATGTTGAACGAGTGGGCTGAGCTCCACGTTTTCGACAGAGGCTGTCTAATCGAAAATTACTGTTGCTAGGTGGTGACCCTTCCCTATGTGTTTTTGTTCCGAGGTGCTATTGGACTAGACTTTTTTTATGGAGGAGAATGCACAGCCACACCGGACTGCTGATATTCAACAGCTACTGGAAAGTGAAGATATCACTCGAATGGATTGTCCAGCGTTGTCCTCTGATTTAAATCCCATGGGATGCTTTGGGGAGACGCCTTACGGCACGATTACATCCTCCAGGGAACACCCAAAAACCGAAACAGAAACTCATTGAGTAAGGGGGATTCTTACCGCAAGAACTATAGGACAATCTAGTGCAGAGCATGGAGAGACTGCGAAGCAACCATTGCAGTAAGAGGAGGGCATTTTCCATACTAAATAACATCTGTTTGCTGTTCTTCCTCTTGGACAGACAATCACGTATAACAATACTATGAGCTCAATAAAGCCCTTTTTTGCATTTGATTCCATACTATTTGCATTGTATTCATTCTTGCGCGACAATGCTTTCATTATCGTTTAAATACAAATTGCTATGTCCCATTTCAGAATTTCATAACTCTCAGATGATTTCTCGTGGAGTTATGGTTAAAAAAACCCACCTGTGTTGCTTAAGTTTGGCACACCAATGTATAATGTCTCTAAGTATTCATCAAGCGGAAAATCTTCTCGAGAGGTTGATGGAAGGAAGGTGGCAGGCCCCATGGCCCTTTCTCGAAATTGGCTTGGAATGGAGCCAAAAAGTCCTGTCACCTGCATGGTACTCAAAGCTACGACTAACGATATACATAAACTAGCCCCTTACCACGATTAATTTTGTGGGCTTTGATTAGACACCGTCAGTAGGGTGGTATTAGAAACAACACATCTATGTGTGAACAGAAGAAAAGCACTTTATGTAGCTCTTTTAGGTTTTTGTTTTCCGAAAAGGCTCAGCATTTTCGAGTAAACATTTCTAAGCGTAAAGGTGTAGTTTAGTGCGCCTTGAAAATTAGAATGTCTTTTTAAAAGCATATTTCAATGTGTATTAAATATTTCAGTTGTTATAGGTTGTTTCTATAGCAATTCGGCTTTAATTTTGCTAAATGTTAAAAAAATCACTGAGTTCTGAAATTTTTTTGGAAAGTCTATTTTCAAATGTTTTGAATCTTTTCCTTCATTTACAACTTACATTGTGAGTTTCCCTTGTAGATCCATCTATAGACTCTGCAGTAAAGCAGCTGTATGAGTTCAGTGCGGAAATAGCAGAAGAAGAATCATTTTACCCGTGGATTACTACTCAAGTGTATTTCTTCATTCACTCTCCCTTTACCTCTGTCAATCCCTTTCAAAAAGGAATAGCCCTAAAATCAGGATATCAGTACAATATAGATATCAAGCTGGTATGGAAATTCTTCCTTAGTACTTGAAATATGCAGGGGGATTTTTTTTAAAAACTGGCAATATTCAGAGCCGCCAGGATTTCGATCTGAAAACCACAATGGTACCAAACTTCGTATGGAGACCAATGCAATACTAATGCAATGAGAAGTGAAGTTCCGTTAGAAATCTTGGTTGTAAAAATCACCAATAGGTATATTTATGGCGCTGTGGTACCTTTTAAGTTGAGAATCAGCATAAAATACAAGTAGGAAAGGTTTCCAAATTTAGGTTTTCATATGTGTAGCCACTCCAGTGATGTGGACTAAAAAAATACCTAGACAGCTTCTAAGGTATGAGCTATGCCATCCCTTAGTGTAGGTAAACCATATTCAAAATAACTTCAATTTATTCTCAGTTATGAACAACAACACAAGTTATATTAACCAAAGTTAAGAGATGCACCTAAATACCAAATATGGAAAGCAATAGAGCGAGGTAGACGAGATACGAGAAGACTTTAAATAATCAGATCACTTACTATGTCTTGGCAATATCTTCTGATTCTTAGCTACCAAATCTAATTTGATTCCCAATTGACAAATTGTCAAATATAATAGTACAATAATCAGCTACGAATTGTTCAAGCCTCACTTCTCGTTTAATCAATCACTGTGCTAGCCGTTAGCAATCTAACCTCTCTCTCCTTCTAACCTGAAAATTTAATCTTTATATACAAGTCTTAATTTGCATACTCACATCTTCTTCTTCTGGGGAAACATCTATAATATAATAATTTCTAAAGACTAATATTTCCCAAGAGGATTAGTATTTGAAAGAACGTGGATAGACCCGTCACAAGCTCCATAAAATAGCATTCTCAGCTGAAGTGAATATGCGATTTACATTACCAGAGTGTACATTATTGGCAGAGCTGTATTATCTTAAGCCTCCACAGCTTCTCGGGATCTTACAACCCGATAGAACCTATTAAAGGGTGCTTTATTGCTTCACGTTTTGAAAAGAATGATCAAGAATTTCTAAAAAACAGAGTGACTGACAATTCTTTCAGGCAGAGGATGCATGTTTAACCTGTATCTGAAGATGTAATAACAGTTGTTGCAATTGTAATCGTGCTTGGATTACAGGGAACCATTGTGGATACACATATCACAAATGATGTGGAATATTCCTTCTGATAAATTTTGAACAGTCGTAAGAAATGTTGTGCAGCGAATGCACGGTATAGTCGCTGGAAATGGTGGTCATATTGAATGTGGTCGAATTCGTCACCGGAAAAGTGGATGTTGTGCATAAAACTTAACAATTCACAATTAGTTTGTATGTGTTGCTATTTTTTTGTAACACTTTTTCAATAATACAGCGCCATAAACGTAACTATCGGTAATGTTTGGAACTAAAAACTTTTCACAGAATTTTACAGTATTCGTGTCTATATCACGTTTCGTACCATTTCTTTTGTTATCGATCGACTGCGGCTCTGAACAACAACAAAAAAATCACCTTGCAAATTAATACATTTTATAATGATGATAATATCGTAAATAATTTCAAAGTAAATACCTATAAGTCTTCTATTTATACTTTAAAATAGAATGGATCTAAATCTTTTGCACACTTCATGTATATAGTATAGTTATACTCTTTCTTCGAAAAAATAGTACCTTGCTCGTGTATTAAAATGATCAACACAAAGTTTAGAAAGGAAAATTTATTTAATACATATTAAATTGACAGAGAGCATAAAAAAAATAAATGTTGTTGCACTTATGATTCTTAAAACTAAGAGGAGAAAAAGTTTAATTTGTTTGTGAGGGTAGATTTTAAGCTCCTAAACTCTACCTTTATAACCTGTGGGGTTTTTAATGTTTTTGAAAAAAGAAAAAGCAACTTACCATATTTTTACAAATTTTTCTTGGATAAGCAACAGATGCTTTAGGTTCATGCAGTGCTACTCTCTTCTGATCTAAATAAGCCCAAAATATATTTTAAATTAATTGCTCAAAATGAAGTTTTTAGGAATTTAAGCATTATACTGTCGATCAGTTTTGACAAATGAAAAGACATTGCCAATTTAAGAAATGTCGCCAAATGCTGTCATTGTTATTAATACTGTGTTTGAAAGTGCGTGGGAGTGATTACCATGATTGGTTGTAAGTCGCAGCATTTGGTGATGTCTTTTAATTTGGCGAAATTGGTCTACGGTATAATACATAAGTACTAATTTTCAGTATTTAATATATGTTACTAAATGAGGTAATTTGGAGGAAGACAAAAGTTGGGGGAAGATGCCAGTTTGTTAATAGTACTTTTATGCGTCGATAGATAGCAATACTGCGTCACTTGAGTGAAGAATCTAGTTCCTCATATTTAAAGTTCATAAACTTACTTATTATTTTAATTAAGATATTAGCAATATAAGTGAGTTACGCATTATGTTACACATACAATGCATGTACAAGCGGTCATAACACTGTAGCAATAAGGAAATAAGCCTGTGTGGCATCTTTCCCAATACTTGGGGAAAACACCACACGGTTCAGAAATAAATGAAATGAACTGTGATGTACCCTTTTTCCTTTCCGTAATTGCTGGGGAAAAGTGGCCTGAATGGGTGGTCGAGAATTCTGACCCCTGTTCCCACGACCATCCCTTAAGAGTCCAAAGGGCTGAGAGAATTTCCGTTTCCCGCGCATTTCGGATGACAGCGTGTCTGGAGAGGAGAGCCCCACATTATGCGCCGGAAAAGATCTCACGCTTTGAGGAACCGACGAACAAGGGTTGAAAGGAGAGCCGAAAAAGCGACGAAGATAAACCTAGGCTTTAAAAAGCATGGCGTGAGAATTTGCGGGGAGAACCGTGAGAGGCCTGGGACTAGAGAAAGCGAGAAACGAACTGCGTTTACACCCACGATTGAAGTTGGAAAGCGAAAGCCAAGAGAACTGAGGCCCCTATTGCAGATAAAAACGTGTCGGGCAAAACTTCGCAAGATACACATGATATTGAGTATGCTTTAAATGAGCTGGACTTTACAGTGAAAGAGACTTTTAAACGGTGTTCCCGATTGCGGACTTTAATAAATGTATTTTGATAAGCTGATTCAAGTTTTTTACAGAACCTTAAAATTTGTAGAGTTTTTTCATTTTATAAAGCACTGTATCTTATCGAATAAAACATAAATGCAATTAATAATACTTAAGTGCAATTATTGATAAGTGGTCTATCACTATCGGTTGCCTCTACCAGCACAGAACACGAGAGTACAGCCCTAATCCTCTAATCAGAAAACGCAAACCAACTGGGCGTAAAAAAACTAACATCATAATTCTTATCTGAATCAGAGAGAAGAGCAACTATGCGGAAAAAGGCCCGAAGAAAGCTAGAAAAGGTGCGAGTAAGGTCAAAACAAATAACAAGAAACCTTCGAAGAAACAGAAGTGTCAAACGAAGAAATTCCTCTAGAAACTAGTGTTGACAGTTTTGATGAGGATAATAATGACGATTTTTGTGTTGTGTATGAAGGGGACTTTTATGCTAAAAAAGGTCCTAAGTGTGACTGGATTCAGTGCATCGAATGCAAAAAATGGTTGCATGAAGATTGCAATGATAATCATTTGCACTAGGTGAAATGTTGTGTAGGCTATTTATTATTCGAACCTGTACTGTTATTATTTTTAGCAAGCTAATTATGAAAGAATTTTTTGTTGTTTTTCTATAGTTTTTGTTGCTTTATATTTAATTTCGTAATGTTTACTTTAGTTTTTAATTTATTGTGGTGTTGCTGCATCTTACTCCATGACTAGTGGCATCTTCACCCATAAATGGGGAAATACGTCGCAATTAAATGAATTTCTTTAACATTAAATTTCTTATTTATTTTCATATTAAGAAGAGAATTAACTTGTATACATGATCAATTAAATATTGAAAAATAGAGTGTATTTTCTCCATGTTCTTGTCATTTCAATTTTCAATGAAATAATCGAAAAATTCTTAAATGTGGCAACTTCCCTCGATATATCTTATGTAATATTATTATTTCAGGAAGAAGAGCATTTGCTGCCTTACCCCTATCATACTGACTGCACTAATTATGAAGCTCTGTGGATAAAAAATAATAAAACAGGACCACGTTCACAGCAGGTTTTGTCTAGTTTTAAATACATTGCTGTGTTTTAATTACTTAATTCTTGTCTGATTTTCTAATTTTCATTTTACAGATGTGCCGAGAAGTATGTGAGCTGAGTTCTGTAAGACAATGCTTCGGTTGCGATAAGGAATTGATAATGGTTGAAGAACCAAAAAACTTATGCTTTGGTAAGATTATAACAGATCCAGGGATTTTTCGTTTTGTTGTACTGGCGAGTCATAAATGTTCAATTTTAAATGTCCCCCATTTTCATTACATCATTAATATTATGAGTGTATGTAGGTATGTAGATTCAAATAACTAAATACACTCAAGTGATTAAGTGATTTATATAAGCTATCACATAATATTATACATTTATTTAAAAAATAACTTAAAGGATTAACCATTAAATTTTCTTCACCAACATTTTTGCAAATATCGTTCTATAACCTCTGGTAATAAAGTTCGGTGAATATTCCTATAACATTAACGTAGATGAAGTATTAACGAAAGCTGCCTTACTTTCCTTCGAAATAGTCACCTTTCATAAGTATGGACCGCTGAGATCTGCTATACATGTCCTGGAAACTTTTCAGGAAGTCTTCTTTAGAGATGGAGTTCAAAAGCCTCGTCAGGTTTCGTTGGATGTCAAAAATATCGTCAAATCTTTTTCCTTTCAAAGCGAGTTTGAATCGTGGGAATAGTAAAAAGCCTGGTGGATTAAAATCTGGAGAAAATGGTGGATGTTCAATTTGCACCACCCTCTTTTTTTGCCAAGAACTGTTTGACGATTTTGGCTGTGTGAGGGCGCGCATTGTCGTGAACAAAAAACCATGAATCTTGTGCGTACTGGAGTCGTACCCTGAGTAGACGTTTCATGGAACGGGTCGAAATTTCAATGTACCTTGCAGCATTCATCGTCCAGCTATCGACGTTAATCGACACAGTTAATCGATGATCTTTCGTGATTAATTTAATCACTTTCCCAATGTTTTTGCCACTGATGGAAGTCACCAGGCTTTTTCGCTACGGGGTATGGGAGAAAGTGAAGGATGATCCGACATGATGATTTCCAACTATTTTATTTAGCACTTTAATCAACTCAAAAACAATTCAATGAACCAAAATAAATAGGATGTTTCCGATTAGTCAACAAAGGAAGGGGACGAGAGTCACGTTTTTGGAGAATACATTTAATAAATTAGCCACTTTGTATTTAATCAATCTTCACCTTAATATTGCCTTAAAAGGTAGATATGTAACTAATTACCACTTAAACCTCTTTAATAATTTAAATATCAAAACGTACTATAAAAAAAAAATTTTAAAAAAAAGGGGTCACCAATACTTGAACTGTAGGTAGTCTTCCTAACTTTTAATGCGTAATCCTTCAATATCTTTATAATTTCAGCTTCTAATTTTTGTTCTCTCCCACGGATTTACTAACTCTCTTCCAGATATCTCTTCTACTTATATTTCACTTTGTCACATTTTAACTAACTAACCTTCTAACTTCTCTAGCACGCGAACCTGACCTATATATAATAAACTTAATTTGCATATCACATTTTCTTCTTACGAGAAGGTTGTTATTTTTCATAGCCCCAAAGATTTCCCGAGAGGGTTAGTGGAAGGACGCGTATAGATCCGTCACAACTGCCTCTACATTACACCACCTGTTGCTACACCAGATCAACTTTAGCAATATAGGGAGGCAGCATGGACCGACATACCACAAAGACAGTTCAAAAACTTTTTCATTCATTACCTTGCCAGGTGACTGCAATTATTGCCAGAAGTGAAGATAACATTCAGTACAGGTTTTGCTGCCTGTTCACCTTCCAGAAGGCTATATTTTCAGTCATTTTACCTTTAAATTATTTGTATTCCTTTAATAAACATAGATTTATCTTTTGTTCTTGTTATTGCATTTTGGATGACCAGCAGAATAATGAACTGATTTCTATAAGTAAATTTTACATGTTAAAATTATTATTTTAAATTATTAATCATGTTCAGAAATTTAATTTTTTTTTTCTATTTATGTTTTAGGTAATCGTGGATGTAATGAAAAGAATCAAATACTTGACAATCGTACGCTTTGTCAAAGGAATTGTAAAGCAGATTGTTTGTAAGTGTGAGAGATGACTCAATTTTTTCTATTTTAAGATTATATACAGGGTTATCCACAATTCTCTCCAGGGTTTCGAAGCTCTATAGTAAAGAAACTAAGACGAATAGAATAAGAAAATGTTTATTTGAAAGAAACAATTCAAATTTTACTTTTATACTTTACAAGTATTCTATGTGGTTACACGGCATACATTGATGCGATAGTTCAGTTCCTGCAACTCTCTGTCCGCACACACACACCTAGGTTCTATCAACAATATTAACAGTAGACCAAGTTTTCGTACACATTTACCACGTGATGTAGAGAACTTCATGAGAGGATAACACGTGATGTCAATAATGTTGATAGTACCATGTTGAATAGAGTCAAGCAGGAATTGGACTATCGCATTTATATATGCCATGTAACCAAGGTTTCGCGTATAGAACACCTGCAAGATATGTAAATAAAACTTGAATTCGTTTTGTTTTCTTTAAAATGTTCTTTTTTGCTGTCTTCGTCTTATTTTTTTTTTTTACTGTGGCACTTCGAAAACCTGAAAGGAATTTTGAATAGCCAAGTATTTACTTCAACTTACGTTTCCAGTTGATATAAAACTATTTCTGTTCACAATAAATCTTATTTTTGTTAAATTGTAGATAATATATTTATAACATACTTTGTACTCGATATGCTGAGTTTTTAAATTTGGAAGGAAAAAAAAGAATTTTCCTGATTGAGACAGAGAGAGAGACAGAAAAGAAAGAGGTGTTTATTTTATATATATACTAGCTCATGGACAAATTAAATAAGAAATATTTAATTTTTATTTAAAATAGAGTCAAATATTTATACATGCATAATATTTTAAGTGCATATA